>CM055755.1:13472778-13498762 GCA_029465975.1 Dallia pectoralis
TGTTCACCTGTTGTCGTGCGGTGTATGGGGCACAGGTGGAGGGGATCACGGTTTGGGTGGTTTTGGGTTGGGGCAAGTTTTTGCCTTTTTGTTTTTGCGCGACGTGCGCTTTTCCTTAGTTTCTTTTTCAGTTTTTGGTTTGTATATAAAATCTTTCATTTTGGCCTGGTGCGTGGCCGCTAATAGCCAGCACCATGGGGGCTGGGCTCGGGGCCGGGGGTGTGCCGGGGAAAGGCATGCGAAACAACCTCCAGTTCCAGTGGAAGGGGGCGGCAGGGGAAATCTGGAGCCGGGAGCAATTCGCCCGGATTATGCGGCTGGGCGCTTTAAAGGTAACGCCGGTGATCGTGAAGGGCCTCCACGGGAACCTGTTATGGAATTATTTCTAATACCACGTAATTAATGTTACTATACCTTTATCTCTAAAATAACATTAAGCAAATACACACCGAAACCAGACTCGAAATAAGAACAGACAAGAGTATCTCTCAAGTTAACTCTAACAGTTTAATTGATAGATGAGGAAAAACCTTTTGACATACATACGGCAAACTGTAGTGTCAGGTATAATTTTTCCTACTGTACAGGAGTACAATGTCACATATATATAGGGGTAAATTTACGCACACCCTTCCACACGAACTTATCAATTCCGGATGGAGAACGGATGAGGCTTTCAGATGATCTAATTAAAATATACAATAATATAGGAAATGTATGGAGCTGTCACAAAAACCCGAGGGTCACTCCTCAGTCAGGTCAAGGGAGGTTAGTTACAATTCGATTTGTGATGACAACACATGAGGCGAACAAATTGGGCCCCTCTAACAATGTAAAGCTTCTCGTAGATCCTGTTCTCCAGGGTCTCGTGCTTTCCGTTCTTAATGATGTCCATATCGCATGCGAATATACGTTTAACCTCACTATTACTGAACTTCACAAACTAAATGTATATTTTCCACAACAAACCTGAGGTCAAATTCCTTTGAGGTTGCATTCTTCAGGGAGGAGGACATAGAGGCCTCTCTGAAGAAGGTGAAAGACGCGGGGCAAACCAGGCCCTATGACCTGTTCCGTGTGACGGAACTATCTAAGGGCGGAGCGACAATGTTGACCGTCCATATGTTCGATATAAATGTGGAGGAGGGGCCGGTGAGGAATTACCTGGCGCAGCACTGCACGGTAACGGAGGGGCCAAGGTTGGTCAGGGGCCCATATGGGTTTTGGACCATCAGGATGCAGTTTATGGTGGTCCTCCGCAAGGACCCTACCGGGAAGGATGGCTACCACCACCTCCCGGGCTTATTCTCAATCGGAGGAGAGAAGGGCGAGCTCTACTACGCCCGCCAACCCGTCTTCTGCCGCCGGTATATGAAGTTCGGGCACAGCACGCTGGGGTGTGCTACGAGGCGCGGATCCGACCAGCACCTGGTCGCCAACTGCCCGGCTCCTAAGACCTGCCCGGCTCAGCGGATCATCTGGTGGCGGCCTGCCCTCTGAGGCGGAGGTCGTATGCAGAGGCTGCAGGAGGAGAGGGTCCAGGCAACGTGGCGCCGGTGGTGGGAGGCGGGGAGGCGAAGAGGCAGGGGGAGCCCCAGCCCCAGGAGGAGGAGGTTGGGAATGCACAACAGCCGGGGGTGGTGGAGCCCCAAGAGGAGGAAGTGGCGGAGCCCGTGGAGGAGGTGGCTACAGGTTCGGGGGGGCCCCTGGAGAGGGAAGAAGTGGAGATGGACTCGGGGGGGGAAACGGTGGAGGAAACCCCAACGGGGGAGAGGCCAGGATTGGGGGAGGATCTGGAGGTGGCCCTTGCTGGACTACGGGAGCTCTCGGAGGGGATGTCAGGCGGGGAGGTATCAACGTTGGAGGCACTCTCCGGGGGCTCCCTCCCACCTGGACAGGGGTCTCCTGGGACAAAACGGACCATTGGGGACGACAGAGGGGTGAGTGGGGGAGAGCCCAGGGGGGGCGGGAAAAAAAAGAAGGGGAAGGGGGCTGCCAAAGGGGTGGAGGGGGAAGCTGGTGTTTTGAAACCGGTGGTAGCCACACAGGCGGAGCCCGGCTTGGGGGGGTTAGGGGAGGTGGTGGGGTTCTCATCCCAGGACCTTGTGGGGACAATTTCGGGGGGCACGGGTATTGGGACCCCCATGGCATCCACGGGGATGCAGCTGGCATTTATGGGTGGGGAGGACCCGATGTCAGGAGGGACGGGCGTTGGGACCCCCCTGGCATCCACAGGGACTGAGTTGGGGATGGCCGGGGGGGGCCCGATGGACTCGGGGGGTGGTGGGGTTTAGGGTGTCGGTGGTGTTTTTTTTCTTGTTGTTTTTTGCCATGGCGGGTTTCACGGTTTTAACCGTTAATGTGAGGGGGGTACAGAACAGGGTGAAGAGTAGGGCTGTGTTTGGGGCTTTGGGTGGTGTGGGTTTTGATGTATGTTTTGTTCAAGAGGTGCACCTTAGGGACGAGGGGGACGAGGTGGTGGTTTTCACCAGGGAGTGGGGACACGGGGGGCGGTGTGGTCGGTGGGGGGGTACACTCAACGGGGGTGGGTATTTTGTTTGGGGATAGAGGGGTCAGGGTGGAGAATAGGTTGGTGGGTTTGCCGGGGAGGATAATAGGGGCGGACGTTAGGCTCAGGGAGCACAGGTGGAGGGTGGTGTGTGTGTATGGGCCGCAGGCGGAGCCAGAGCGAGCGGAGCTCGTGGAGGCTCTGGACCCCCTGTGTGCCACAAACAGGGCACTGATTGTGGGAGGTGATTTTAAAATGGTTTTTGGGGGGCATGCCGAGGGCAGTGTGTTGGCTCTACGACGGTTGTTGGAGGCCAGGGGCCTGTTGGACGGAGGGCTGCGGACGGTCCCGGGTTTGGCTGGGCCGACGTGGCGCAACATGTCGTGGAAATTTAGACTTCAATAGCTGAATTCGAACTTAAAGTAAGACGCACGAGAGTATGTTACAGTTTGACACTTTTAACAGGTTTAATTGCAAGTAAGAAACCATTTCTCAAATACAGGTCCAAGCTTTTGCATTGATCAGATCAATCTCTATAGCAAGCTTAAAGAATAGGTTTGAGGAAAGTCTTCATCAGACAACAGGACAATAACCTGTGCTGGATCAGACTGACCTCATGAGAAGAACTTCTGCAGGGGTATTTAAAGGAATGAAGTTACGCACACTCATTGACACACCAACCTAAACAGAGATGATGGAGAACAGACGAGGTCCTTAGAAGATCTCACCAAACTATAGGATAATAAACATGACATATAGAGCTGTCAGGAAAACCCGAGGGTCACTCCCCAGTCAAGTCAAGGGAGGTCAGTTACCATTCCTACCAGCCAGGCCGGCACCGCAAAGTTACTTAGTGACATCTATTTCCTCCCCAGGACCTTTCTAGAGGTCAATAGGTCAATAGACAGATGTCTCCTATCATGAAACTTATCCTAAACATTCTTTTCCTCTGTGCCTTTTGGCCTAAACAACATCTATAGGACTTACATGTTAATAAACTTCTTGAGTGATCATAAAATTCCATAACAATCTGCCCTTTTTAACATTATAAACCCTTAATCATGTTAAACAATTTAAGAGTGTCAACTCTAAATTTTAGTTCACTCAAGCTTACTAATTACTCATAACCAATCAGGAATATATGGATCCACCACTGTCATATGTCTAAAACTGTAACCTGTTAAGAAAAATACTTTTACCAAACATAGTACACAATCAATTGAAATAATCCAATGTCAGTACAGTACTTAGCAACATTCAACAGTGTCATTTTCATATTCTGGATTTCTAGTCCTCCATCTAGTGTGTGAGGAACTAATCATTAAGAAAACATCAGTAAATATGTTGGCACTCTTTGATCATCAGAAATGAAGATTTTAATCATGGTGTGAGTGTATAAATGTTCCTTTTTCATCTTCTCAGCTCTGGTAGGCTCCTTCAACGTCTTTAATGAGTGTGGCCAAACAGTGGCCATTCTTTAATAGTCCAGAGATGCAATATGTGTGTGTTCAATGTTCTTGTTTTTCCTTTGTACAACTCAAACCGACGTTCAAGATAATTTCTGAAATCAGCAACATGTTCACCTTTTTCTCTTTACAGTCCATAACTTCCTTGAAAAGTGTACAATAACATTCACACAATTTAGTAATTGCCTTCATTGTGGTCTGGATGACACGTTTTCCTTGGTTCTGGTTTGACCTTTTCTGTGGTCTGTACCTAAAGTCATTCAGTTAGCTTCTGATATATGTGTGTGTGTGTGTGCGTGGGGGTAGGGCTCAGATGCTCTGCTCCAGTTGTTCATGGTCCAACCTGTTGATTTTTAATGCGACACAACCTGCAAACAGTTATTGCATTCCATGTGTCAGTTAACATCTTTAACAATAGAATTACATTGTGTTTACTGCTCAGATTTAATTTTGCTAAACCAAATACATTTGTAATAGCCATTCTCCTCAATCATTCAAATGTTTAGACATTCTATCAAATTAAACACTTCAATTGCCTGAAATCCAAATTTAACAAATGCTATATTCTTGAATATGTTTATTACGTCACTTCCCCTCTTGTTTTCTCCTTCAGTTCATCAACAATGGAGAAAACAACCTACTGTCATAGACAAACTTGTTAAATGTATCTAAGATAAAACACATGACTAAAATATGGTTTATGACCAGCCATCTGTTAGCTCTGGGCTGAGCCACCTCACAATCACACAGTAAACCAGCCCCCCTTCTAAATAAGCAACTTGGGTGTGCCCCCTCTTTTTGAGCCAGAGAAGCACCCCAGGGAGGGTCAAAGAAAAGTTCATAAACACCCCTAATTTAGCAGAAACCATCTCTAGACAGGCAGACACAGAGTTACAATTAACTTTCTGCCCTTTTAACAATCAAGAACTCAGAATGTCTTAAACATGTTACTCAAAATAGCCGAAAGCCAATAATAAAAATAAAAGTGTGTTTCAGAAATACACTTAACCCACATGGTCATTCATTATATCATCATGCCAACATTTATAGGAACAAATCCAAATGTCCTTCAGTTAACTTTACAAAACGAATAACCATAGCATATAACTAGAATATAATCTCCCTATAACATATAATGTAGTCCTCCTACAAAACAAACAAAATGGAACATATAGTATTCCAGGTAAAAACATGCAGAGTTATAATCGGAAATACTCTTAATTATGTCATTAGCGCAAATGTTACATAAGGCCTAAGACAAATAATACAATAAAATAGGAATTCCTCGTGCACAGGAAAACCTGAAAATAAATGTGTCGACAAAACTTTGGCCTGGGACCCCTGTCCCAACTTCATGAAGCTTTACCCCAGATCATGCATGAATCACACCTAGGTCATTTTAATATGATATTTGCGTACGCGTACGAACGAACCTGGACATCGAAAAACAAGACCTCTCACTAACAATGAGCTGATTTCTACTGAGAATTTACCCTGACAGTAGCTATATATGCAGTCCCTAGTTGTAACCGGTAAACTAGGGACAATGAGATATCAACCATCATGGGTCCAGTCACGCTCCCCGAGCTGCACGGACCTGACAAACCCCGTTTATCAGGCGATACGCAATGTACGCTACACTACGCTAAACACTTAACTTTAAGCGTAAGCATAGTGCCAAGACACCGGTACTCCTCCCCAGTGGAACGAAAATCTCACACAACCATACGTCTGCATATCAACTCAACACTCAGAATAAACAAGTCTTCACTAAACATCCGAACAAAATTACTTTTACTGTAAATACTGACATAATTAACTAATTACAGGAATCACATAATGGTTTGATCTCACCGGGTTGATGTTTTCCTGCCCGTCCCCTCTGACCGTCAGTACCCCCGTCCGTGGCAGCCATGGGTCCTGTGACGCTCCATTTCGTTGTCTGCTGTTGTGCCATCACCATCTCCTATACTGTCTCTGTTCCCATGGTAATAGTCTCTAGTGTCCGGCACAGTGCAGTCACGAGCCCAGTGTCCAAATGCACCACAGTTGAAACAGCTATCAGAGTTGGGACTTTGGCTGGAGTTATCATCACCCTGGTGTCTGTATTGTCCTCTCCTGCTTGCTCTCCGTCTCCGTCTCCCTCCTGAGTAGCCTCTGCTGTAGAACTCCAGTTGGGCCATCTGAATTTGCGTTTCACGCTCCCGTCTTTCTTCGGTCTGTTTGTACAGCTGGTCCTCGTAGACTCTTTCAGCGTGCTTAAAATGCGGCCAGACGGTTTCCATGCGACCCTCATCCAAGTCTACACAGTGGTTTTGAATGTGCTTCCTAATGTCTGGTAGAAGGCCTGCAACTAACCTAATTTTACACTGTTGCTCCCAGGCCGACTCTTCATCACCGTCCGGTCTCTTTCCCATTCCGCTGTGTAATTCAAAAGCTTTTTCGAGTCTATTCCTGTAGTCTGAAACTTTCTCGCCCAGTGTCTGTTTACAATCAGAGATCTTTTCCCAGTTCATTCGCTTAGGAAAAGCAGCGATAAGTCCAGTGCTCAGCTGTTCCACAGCACTCCGGTAGTCAGAGTGCGCATCCCAATTGAACATAATGTTTCTCTCGCTAGGCCAGTTTCTTTTCACTCTCCCCCATTTTAGTTGCAAGGCCTTCATCAAAATTGTTTCAATCTCCACAGAGGTCGGTCTATATTGATTCACGATCTGTAGAAACACACGGACAAATTCCTCTCCACCTTCTGTTTCTGGGTCAGGTAGTGTAGAAGCCACGTCTCTCAGGTCGGCGGGTGACCACGGTCTGTAGACTAGTATAGTCGCTGGGTTATCCGTGTCTCCTCCACCAGCTGGGTTGGCTACCTCCACCATAGGGAATTGCCCGGCATCAATGCTGTGTTGTTCTCTGGGACAGGCCGCAGTGGTACTCTGGGTCCTCTCAGCGGCGTGTGAAACTCTGTGGAGGCCGAATACGGATGGGTAGAGTCCTCCTCCGCGAATGTTTTCCATCAGGTCCGATGCTGTTGGCATAGTTGGTACCGCTGGGGCTGTTGTGGTAACGCTGCGATAGGGTGGGGGTCGGTCAGCAGGAGGACAGGCAGCATCAACCTGGTTGGGACAAGCTAGAACACACCGATTAACAAGCCCCGTGCTACACCGCTTAGCCCGTATATCAGTCTGCTCTCTCCACTTATTATATGCCTTCCAATCAACTTTCTGCCGATTACCCCGTGAAACCTTAATTTTACCCTGTTCCAAATCCTCCAACTTGTCTTTCAACAACAGTATCTGTCTCTGACTAAAACTGCCATGAGCAGGAAATCCCAATAACTCCCACAGGTCTAATTGTTCGCATGTCCAGTCTCCGTATTTGTCTGTCATTATTTTAGCCGGTCCAACAACGTAACGTTCAGTATCCACCGAAGGTTTACCAATACACAAATAATTACCCATGTTGTCACCGATATTTAAGACGAAAATCTAATTTTAGCCTATAATGAAGTCTCCTATATGTGTTAATGAACTCGTCAGTTCTTTAAGCGAGATCCTGAATAACCGAGCCGTCTCACCGCACCCAGATAACCTATATTGAACAGCATTTTATTCCTACTGTACACAGGTATTAACACTTCATACAGGTAAATATTGCTCCAGTCTGGCGCTCTCCACTCACCCATTTGTTGAGGAGGATTGGAGCTGCAGAAATTAATAATTCCTGACGTGCACGTTTTACCAGACCAAAATCAACAAATACCCGATTAGAAGTACTGTTTTCCATTTTTAAGCCAAGTTTAAAATCTTACAATAACCTTACGAATTAAGTCAAAATTAACGAGCCTATTTTGTTAATTTATCAAAACCGTTGTCAAACTGTCGTCCAACATTGTCCCAATTCAGCATTTTTAGGTCCTTGAGTTTCAAAATTCTGTATAGAATCACATATCTCCAAAGACAGTCCTGGCCTGTTATTTTTTCCAAAAAAAATTTAAAAAAAATTATATCGCTCTTTAGGATATGTAGCCTGTTTTGGAAAAAATACGGATTACTTTGTTAAGAATCTCGGACGATGCCCCCAAGTGTCGTGGAAATTTAGACTTCAATAGCTGAATTCGAACTTAAAGTAAGACGCACGAGAGTATGTTACAGTTTGACACTTTTAACAGGTTTAATTGCAAGTAAGAAACCATTTCTCAAATACAGGTCCAAGCTTTTGCATTGATCAGATCAATCTCTATAGCAAGCTTAAAGAATAGGTTTGAGGAAAGTCTTCATCAGACAACAGGACAATAACCTGTGCTGGATCAGACTGACCTCATGAGAAGAACTTCTGCAGGGGTATTTAAAGGAATGAAGTTACGCACACTCATTGACACACCAACCTAAACAGAGATGATGGAGAACAGACGAGGTCCTTAGAAGATCTCACCAAACTATAGGATAATAAACATGACATATAGAGCTGTCAGGAAAACCCGAGGGTCACTCCCCAGTCAAGTCAAGGGAGGTCAGTTACCATTCCTACCAGCCAGGCCGGCACCGCAAAGTTACTTAGTGACATCTATTTCCTCCCCAGGACCTTTCTAGAGGTCAATAGGTCAATAGACAGATGTCTCCTATCATGAAACTTATCCTAAACATTCTTTTCCTCTGTGCCTTTTGGCCTAAACAACATCTATAGGACTTACATGTTAATAAACTTCTTGAGTGATCATAAAATTCCATAACAAACACCAGGGGGGTTGCGAGGCGTCTTGATTACCTGTTCTTGCCGGGTGCGGTGGGTCAGGTGGCGGGGCGCCTCCTCCAGGTTTTTTTCTCAGACCACGATGGGGTGCTCCTGCGGGTTGGGGACCCGGGCGGAGGCTTCGGGAGGGGTTATTGGAAGCTCCGCCTAGAGCTCCTCCAGGACCGGGTGTTCGTGGGGGAGTTCCTCGGGTTTCTCGAGGGTCTCCTTGGCCTTCGGGCTGTGTGTGGGGGCATCCTAGAATGGTGGGAGATGGCGAAGGGCAGGATCGGTCTTACCAGTGGGGAAAGGGTTTAGAAGAGAGGGAATTGCTTAGGCGGCTACAGGGACTTCTGGACCTGGAGTATGTCGCGCATAATTTCGTGTTAACCACCTCCGGGAGAGGTGGAAGGGGGGTTTGGGTTTAGTTTAGGGTAGGGTGTTTATGGTGGTGTGGGCGGGGGGCCGGTGCCCGTTAGAGGGCACCTTCTTCGCTTTGTGCCCAGGGTGGGCTTAGGTTTTTTGTGTTTCATGGGGTTTGTGTGGGTTGGGGTGTGTGTGGGCGGGGGGCCGGTGCCCGTTAGAGGGCACCCTCTTCGCTGAGTGCCCAGGGTGGGCTTAGGTTTTTTGGTGTTTTATGGGGTTTGTGTGGGTTGGGGTGTGAGGGCGTGGGGCCGGTGCCCGTTAGAGGGCACCCTATTCGCTGTGTGCCCAGGGTGGGCTTAGGCCTTTGGGTTTGTTTTTGTGTGGGAGGGAAGGTGCACCTCTGGGTTTTTTTCTTTGCTTTGAAAACTGTGGCGGGTGTGTGAGGGGTTGGTTTTTGGTGATTTACGGGGCAGAGGATAACTCGGCCTGAAAGGATAGGTCAAGGTCCCCGGAGGGGGGCGGGTCCCGTTGGGACCGTGTGTTTTTTTGGTTTGGTTTTGGGTTTTGGTGTTGGTTTCTATTGGTGCCCAATGTGGGCCGGTGTGTGTTTGATTGTAAAACATGTCTTTACGGGAAATAAAGACCTTTAACAATCTGTTCTTATCAGTTTAATATCTGATATCTCCCCCATCGGGGGACTATACATATTAAATGGATTTTTCCAACAGGGAGTCGGAAGCGGGGCTTGCTCCGTCCGCTCCACGCATCGACTCGGTATTGCAGTACCTCCGAGAACGGTGCACCATCTTTGACCTGTCAAAAACAACAACAGCAACAACAAAAAGAAGGAACACAAGTGGTGACCTAGTAGCCGATAGAGGTGAGTATCCATGTAGGTAAATGCGTATCCCTAGTAGCAAGAGGATGATAATAATAACTGTGTGCACTATTTTCCCCGTCCTGTCATTTGCTCAACGACCTGTGTTCTGTGTGCCATTTTTTCCCTCCAGTTTACTTAAAAAAAAATTATAAATGATTTTGGTTAAAACACTGTGTCTGTGTGTGACTGTGTGTGCCCAGTCTCTCACTCAGTGACTTGACTAGTCACTCGACTAACTAGTCACCAACTCACTCATGCCCTCATTTGTTCATTCACTCACTCACAAATCCACGAGGCCTGTGCCTGGCACTGAACGAGTGTTTCTCGACCCCTTAACTTTGTCCGAAATCAAAACTCTGGTTTCTCTTCAATTTACCCACAAGTTGCGGCTCGGAGAGTGGCCAGAGGGGGAGCAAGTTGCTTGTCGATTATTCCACCTACAGCCGAGCGGTGTATGGGGCGTAGGTGGAAGTGGGTCTTCTCAGTCCTTGTGTGACACATTTTATTTGCGCGACGTGCGCTCGTTTTTTTGATATAATTATTTTCTTTGGCATTTTCTCTGAGAATGGCCGGTAAAGAAGACGGGTCGGTCCCCAGGGCCGGACTCAAAAACAAAATACGCTTTGCGTGGAAGGAGGAGGAGGGGAGAATGACAAGTGACACTTTTGGGAGAGCGGTCTTGCTGGGGGCACTGAAGCTCAAGGTACCGGAGGTCATGTGCCTCCAGGGCAACGCGATGGAGGCAGCCTTCGATGTCACTTTGTACACGGAGCTGATGTGCGAGGCAGTAATGGAGCGGGTGAAGGAGGGGAAGGACAAGAGGCCTTTGTCGCTTTTTGACGTCACAAGCCTCACAAAGACGAACTTCAGGGTGGTGACGGTCCTAAGCTACAACCCGCATGTAACGGATTTGGCCCTGGCAGCTTTCCTCGGCCGATACTGCGAGGTGACGTCGGGAGGGAAGAAGATGATGAACACGTTAGGGATCTGGAACGGTTACCGCCAGTTCCAGGTACCTCCACCCCCTAGCATACTTTCTTCTTGGGAGCAGACAGGGGGAAGCTGTTCTATGCGCTCCAGCCGCAGTTCTGCAGGAGATGCATGGTGTACGGCCATGGATCTGCCACCTGCGGGTCCCGTAAATGCCGCTACTGCCAGGGGGACCATGAGTCGAGGGACTGTCGGGAGCCCAAGGCGTGCCACGGATGCGGCAGCAAGGAGCACCACTACCGGGACTGCCCGGCAAGGCAGTGGACATATGCGTCGGCGGCAGCGGGAGGGAAGAAGGCTGGAGGGCCAGAGAGGAAAGAGAGAGAAGGCCGAAATGGAGAAAGCCTTGACGGAGACTCCCCCCCCACAGGCGCAACCTGCAGAAGCAGCGGTGGAGCCCGTGAGGGCCGGCAAGGGGGGGGTGAGGATGGGGCGGAGATAAGTGCGCCGCAGGAGCCTCTAGCGGGGGTGGAGGTGATGCGGAAGATGGTGGCTGGGCTGCAGGTGGCGGCAGTACAGCCGGAAGAGGATGGGATGGACCTTTACCTCGGCAAGAAAAAGCGAGGGAAGAGGAAGAGCACAGTGCAGGATGTAGCAGGGCCCCCGGGAGAGGGGGCAGGAAAGCGGCCGACGGGGGCCAGGGACAGCACCGTGGACGCTGTCCCCCTGTCCTCGCAGGACTCTGTGTCACTGGGCTCGATGGAGGATATGGAGGAGGCAGAGCTGGTAACAGATCTGGCTGAAGAGGAGGTGTCGAGCCGGTTGGGTGAGAAAGAGACTTACCCGAACGCTATGCTGGCGTCTTGGGCCTCAGATGGGGAGGGGCTGGTCAGCGGGGTGTCGCAGGGGAGCGACGCGCCTGAACTTTTGACTGAGGGGAGCCAATTATCGGACGGGGAGGGGGTTTTCCTCTCCTTAGAGGAGGGTTTGGAGCAGGGGAGCCTTAGGTGAACCTCTGTTTTGGGTTTTCGTTACAGTGTGTTTCATTTGGCTTTTTGTCCTGATGTAAAATGGCTGTGACCACAATGTTTAGTTTAAATGTTAGAGGGTTAAGGGGTGGTGTTAAAAGGAGGTCGGTTTTTGGGTTTCTGGGGGGTGTGGGGTTTGATTTTAGTTTTCTTCAAGAGGTTCACCTTAGGGATGAAGGGGATGCCATTAGGTTTAGTAGGGAGTGGGACAAGGGGGAGTCGGTGTGGGGGATAGGTGGGGTGCATTCGACAGGGGTGGGGATCCTGTTTGGGAATAGGGAGGTGAAGTTAGAGGGAACTTTTGTTGTTATGCCGGGGAGGGTGTTAGGGGTTGACGTCAGATTTAGGGAGTGCAGATATAGGTTGGTGGTGGTTTATGGGCCTCAGTCGGCGGCAGACAGGAGGGAGATGGTGGATTGCCTGTCGCCGCTGTGTGCTACAAATAGGAGACTGGTGGTGGGCGGGGATTTTAATGTTGACTTAGGCGCAGGTGGGGACACCAGTGCGGGCGCCATCAAAAGACTCATGGCTAGCCATGGGCTGGTTGATGGTGGCCTGCACTCGGCCCCGGTGACAGCTGGTCCCACGTGGCGCAACTCCCGGGGGGTTGCGCGGAGGCTAGACTATATCTTTGTCTCGAGGTCTTTGGGTCGGTTGTCTAGGCGGCTGATGCCTGTCTTCTTTTCGGACCACGACGGGGTGCTTCTGCGGGTGAGTGCACCGGTTGGCCTCTTTGGCAGGGGGTACTGGAAACTGGATAGGGGGGTTCTGGACGAGCAAGATTTCGTCAAGTCCTTCATTGGTTTCTTTCGGGGCCTGGAGGGCCTCAGGCCGATGTGTCAAGGGGTGTTGGAGTGGTGGGAGCTAGTGAAGGTGAGAGGATTTATAATAGGGTACTGTAAGAGGGCTAAAAGGGAGGAAAGGTGGGAGATGGACCGTCTCCAAAGGTTGCTGGAACTTAAGTACGAGGCAGGCAACCTCGGCGGGTCGGTCAACTGGGAGCGGTCCGCTGCCCTTAAGGCGCAGCTCCGGAAGGTGCATGAGCAGAAAGCTCGCGCCTTCCTAGGGCGAGCTCATAGCGGTTTCATAGAACATAACGAGACTTGTTCCGCTGCATTCTTTAAATCGGTTAGGGTCAGACAGGGTAGGAAGGTAATGTATGGGATTAGGGAAGAAAGGACAGGGAGAGTAGTCAGGGAGCCGGAAGAGATGGTCCGGGTCACGACGGACCAGTTCCGCAATTTCTTCCAGGAGAGGGTAGTAGATGTAGAGCAGGGAACTGTGTTTTTAGAACACTTGTCCCGGCGGGTGCCGGAGGACATTAGAGATGCGATGGAGTCTCCGATCTCCCTTGGTGAGGTGGAGAGCGCCCTTAGGAGGATGGGAAAAGGGAAGGTCCCTGGGATGGATGGGCTGCCGGCGGAGTTTTACCTCAAGTTTTGGGGTGTACTGGGACCGGTGGTCCTCGATGTTTTGAAGGCCATCCTTGAGACTGGGGTCCCAGGGAGGTCGATGGCTGTGGGCATTCTCTCCCTCCTTTTCAAGAAGGGAGAGGCCACGGACCTCGCCAACTGGCGACCATTGAAGAGAGCGCGAATGCTGCTCATGCACCAACTCGAAACTTTCTAGCCTTAAGGCAGCGGTGCCCGCAGTCACCCGCCGCGAAGACACCTGCAAGTTCCAGCAACTGGAGACGGTTTGCATCTCCCTGTGCCACTCCTTGCAGCCTCTTACAGGCACCCAATCCTCTGCCTTCGCAGCTCCCACCCTCCAACACTTACTGACATCGCCCTCCGAACCCGAAACCAATGAAAGAGCCAAATCCAGGGCTTTTTCAGCACCCAAGAAAGCAACGTGCGCTCGCCCAGCGTCAAGAGTGTCGAGAGACAGGCATCGGCGCCTGTGGCGACCAAAACCACCGAGTAAGATACTGGTCCCAGCACTCCGCGCAACCCCGGGTGCCACGTGGAGCCAGCTGATCACCCGAGGCAGTGCAGGCCACCATCAGCGGCCCATGGCTAGCCATGAGTGCTGATGGCGCCCATGTGTCCCACCTGCACTAAATCAGCATTAAATCACCACCAGTCTCCTATTTGTAGCGCACAGCGGCGACAGGCAATGCCATCTCCCTCCTGTCTGCCATGAGCTGAGGCCCATAAATACCACCAGCCTATATCTGCACTCTAAATCTAGCGTCAACCCTAACACCCTCGGCATAACAACAAAAGTTCCTCACACTTCCTCCTATTCCCAAACAGGATCCACCCTGTCGAATGCACCCCACCTATCCCCCACACCGACTCCTTGTCCCACTCCCCTACTAAACCTAATGGCATCCCCTTCATCCCTAAGGTGAACCTCTTAAACTAAAATCAAACCCCACACCCCCAGAAACCCAAAAACCGACCTCCTTTTAACACCACCATGGCCTCTGGCAGTTTAGGCTAAACGTGTGGTCACAGCCATTTCATCATGAAAGCTAGGTGCTTACACTAGCAACGAGAACGAGGACACCCTAGGCTCCCCGCGCAAACCTCCTGCAGAGAGAGGAAAACCCCTCCCCGTCCGATGGTCTTCCTCGGCAAAAGTTCAGGCGCGTCGCTCCCTGCGAACACCCTGTCTGAGCCCAAGGCGCCAGCAGGGTGGCCTCTTTGCTCACCCGGCGACACCTCACCGGCCAGTCTGTTACCAGCTCTGCCTCCTCCACCATCTCCAGCTCGAGCCCAGTGAGCTGAGTCTCTTCGGAGACAGAGGACAGCGTCACGGTGGCCACAGTGCGTGCCTCTCCCTCTACAGAGGCCCTATATCTGCTGTGCTCTTCCTCTTCCTAAAAACTCTTGCCGAGGTAAGGTCACATCCCCATCTCTTCGACTGTACTGCCAGCAACCCAGCCACCATCCGCATCACCTCCTGCGGCACTATCTCGCCCCTTCACCCTTGCCGGGCCTCTGACTCCACCAGTAGCACCACGGGTTTAGCCTGTGGGGGAGGTCGTCAAGGCTTCATTCTCTCTCTCTCTCGGCCCTCAGCTCTTCCTCCGCTGCGCCAGCCACCTCATGTCACTGCCTTGCCGGGCAGTCCCATGAGGCGCTGCCGCATCCGTGGCTTGCTGGGCGACGTCCCTCGACTCATGGTCCCAGCTAGCGGCATTCTGCGGGGACCCTGATGGCTACAGATCCATGGCCATCCCACCATCTCCTGCAGAATGCGGCTGGAAATAGAGCAGCTTCCCCTGTCTGCTCCCAAGAAAGTATGCCCAGAAGTGGAGGAATTGCAGGAACTGAGATTCAGGTCCTAGCGTGACTAATCATCTTCTTCCCTCGGCCGTCTCACGTACTCGGCAGTGCCGAAGCCAAGTGAGTCACATCTGGGTTGTAGCTTGGACGATCATTAGAATCTGTGGGCTTGTGACGTCAGGGCAAGGCACTTGTCCTTCCCCTCACTTCACCGCTCGTCACTGCCTCGCACATCCGGCTCGTGTACAAGTGACATCGAGGCTCCCATCGCGTTGCTGGGGCACATGGCCTCATTGCCTGAAATCAGTGCCCAGCAACAGCTCCTATTGTCATTCTCCTCCTTCCATAAGCTTTGTTGCAGTCGGCCCTGGCTGACCGTCTTCTTTGACCATTCTCAGAAAAATATAAAAGAAAATAATTATATCAAAAAGCGGCGCTGGCTCATATCAAACTAAAACCAATGACACCCTGGGAGAAGACACTTCCACTCGCCCATACACCGCTCGGCTGTTAGTGAATGTCGACAGGCAACGCTCCCCTAAACCCTTCTCGAGCTACATCAGCACAGTGAGGCCCGGGGTTTGATTTCAGTTGGGGTCGAGAAGACGCGTTCAGTGCCGAACAGGCCTGGAGATAGTTTGTGGTGTGAATGAACAAATGGCATGGTGAAGTTGGTGACTAGTTAGTCAGTGACTATCGAAATCGCTGGTGAGACTGGGCACACAGTCACACGCAGACGCAGTGTTTTGGCCAAAAATCATTATAATTTTTTACGTAAACTGGAGAGAAAAAATCTTTCAGCCTGAGTCGTTGAAGCAAATAGGACGAAATATGCGCACGGTTATCTTGCTACTAAGGAATGCACTACATGGATACTCTCTATCGGCCACTTGTGTTCCTTCTTTTTATTTGTTGCTGTTATTGTTTTTGACAGGTCAAGATGTGCGTTCTGTACTACATGCAGTCGATGGGGCGGGCGGAGCAAGCGCCTGTTTGAAAATCCATTTATGTGAGTCCCCGATGAAGTATCAGATAAACATTAAGAGCAGATTTAAGGTCTTTTATTTCCGTGGTATGTTTCAAACACACCCGGCTTTACATTGAATATGAAAACCTTTAAAACCCAAAACCAGAGCCAAAAGGCACCGGTCCCATGGGACCCGCCCCTCGAGGACATGACTAGCTCCTTTCAGGCCGAGATCCTCTGCCCCGTGTCACCAGGCCTCACACACCCGCCACAGTTTTCAAACAAGCCCAGAGTGCAACTCCCTCCCCCTGCTTAGAGGCTAAGCCCACCTGAGCACGTGGGAGCCTGCAACTCACACTTGGCCCACACAAACCATAAGGCTGCCAAAAACAAGCCACCCTGGAGGCACTCAGCTGCGGGCGCCCATGCACACTGGCCACAGGCTGAGCCTGAAAACTGAACACCCTGGGCTGAAGAGTAGCGGGCATGACCCCACCCCCTGCCGCAAACCTGCCTGAGCTAAGCCAAACCCCCTTCCCTCTCCCGGAGGTGTATGCGGGCATCTCAGGTCGAAGTCTCCTGTGGCCGCCTAGCCTGTCTCTCTTCTAAACCTTTGTTGCTCCGTCACCTGCTCCTCCACTGCATTCTAGGATATCCACAACCGAAGGCTGGGAGACCTCGGCCATTCCCACGAGCGATCTGGAAGGAGCTACAGGCGAGCCAGCCAACCTCCGAGCCGCCAGTCACAACCACAGGCCACCACATCGTGGTCTGAAAAACCTGGGCGCCCTGCCTGCCGCACCCGCAGGCTGGAATCAGGCGTCTGGTGTTTGTTATGGAGCACATGATCGCTCAGGATTTATTGCATGTAAATCTATAGTGTTGTTTGACCAGCTGGAAGAAAAAATGTTTGGGATAAGTTTCATGATAAGGAAGGTATCATCTGAAGTGACCTATTGACCTCTAAGAAAGATCCTGAGGAAGAGAATAGATGTGCTAAGTAGCTCGTGCCTTTGTGGGGTAACTGACCTCTGACTTGACGGGGTGACCCTCGGAGTTTCTGTCATGTTTGTTATCTGGATTTGGTGAGATCTTCTGGGACCTCGTCTGTTGCTCCATCATCTGTTTGGGGCAGTGTGTCAGCGTCAGTATGTGGCCTCATTCATCTGACACGAAGTTCTTCTCATAGTCAGTCTGATCCAGCACGGAATATCCTGACGATAAATGTTTCCTCAAACCTATTCTTTAAGCTGCTATAGAAGATTGATCTGATCAATGCGAAACTGGACCTGTATTGAAGAGTGGTTTCTTACTTGCAATTAAACCTGTTAAAGGTCAGGCTGTAACATGCTCGTGCGTCTTGCGCAAGTTCGAATTCGTGTGAATCTGGAATTTCCGACAGAGGTCCGAGTGTAGCAAGTAATCCGTATTTTTCAAGAACAGCTACACCATCTCAAGAAGCGATATAATTTTTTTAATTTTTGAAAAAATAACAGGCCGAGACTGTCTTTGGAGTATGTGTTCTGCAAGAATTTTGAAACTCAGAGACTAAAAATAACTGAATGAGACAATGTTGGGCATTTTGGTTTGACAGCAATTTGATAAATTGGCAAAATGAAGCTCGTTAATTTGACAAATTCAATTCAAACAATAGACTTAAAAATGAGCAGTACTTCTAATGGGTGTATTTGACGATTTTGGTCTGGTAAAACACTGCATCAGGTATTATTTCTGCAGCCAATCCTCTTTCAGCAAATGGGTGTGGAGCGCCAGACTCTTTGTATGAAGAGTGTTAATACCCTGTGTAACAGGAATAGTATCTTGTTCCAATAGGTCTGGGTGCGGTAATTGCTCGGTGGCTCAGAGATGCCATCTTAACACATATAGAAAACTTCATTATAGGCTAAAGTGTTTTCATTAAATGTAACATGGAAATAATTATTTGTGTATTAATGAAACCTTCGGTGGATACCGAACGTTACGTTTGTTGAACGGCAAAATGTGAACAAGTCGAGCTGAACATGTAATTTCTGTGGGAGTTATTGGGATTTCCTGTTTCATGGCAGTTTTGTCAGGGTGTCTCTTGTGAAGGCAAGTTGGAAGGGTGGGCTGGGTAAAATTAGGTCTCACGGTAATCGGCGCAGAAAGGTGATTAGGCATATAATGAAGTGGAGGCAGATGTCACGAGCTTCAAAGCATTGCTGGCTGCGGGGCTGGTGGCTCGACGTGTTCTTGTCCCAACCGGGGTGTGCGCCTGGCTCACGCGACCCCACTATCACGGCGTTACAACCTTGGCACTTGGCCTGTAACTATGCCAGCAGCCTCCGAGACTGATGAAGCATTACGGCGGAGGAGCGAGACTCTACCCATCCGTATTCGACCTCACCCAGGTTCACACGCCGCTGAGCCCAGGCCACCACTGCGACCCAGTGCAGGCGAATCCTGCCAGTGGTGGCTGGTGGAGGATTGCAGACCAAGCGATGTCTGGTCTGCAGGCCGTGGTCTCCCATGTCAAAGAAGATCCACCTGGCCAGGCAGAGGTGGAGGCGTGTGTTTCTTACAGGTCGTGAATCAGACCGACCTCTGTGAGATGAAACAGGTACGATGAGGCCTTGCAATGGGGGAGGGTGAAGAAACTGTGCCGCGAGGCCATTATGTTGGTGAGACCTCTACCGGAGTGCTGTGGAACAGCTGAGCACTGGACTGCTCGCTGCTTTCTAGCGAGCAGGCTGGGAAGATCTCTGATTAGCAAACAGACACTGGGCAATTTCAGACTACGGAAGCACGAATACGCAGCAGGAATGAAAGGAGCGGCCTGGGAGGCTGGCAGTGGGTGGTGCAGGCCTTCACCAGACGATAGGAAACTGCATTCAAAACCACTGTGTAGACTGGATGGTCTGCTCTGGCTCTGACTAAGCTTGCGTATCACGAAGGAACCAGCTGCCACAAACAGCCGAAAACGAGAAGATGGCAGCTGGGATTACAGCGAGGCTACTCAGGAGGGCGAGAGGCGAAGGAAGAGGCAATACAGGCGCAGGAGTGATGACAACTCCAGCCAAAGTCCCAACTCCTGATAGCTGTTTCAGCTGTGGTGCATTTGAACACTGAGCTTCGTGACTACACTGTGCGTGAACTAAATATTACCATGGGAACAGAAAGACAGTATAGGAAAGATATTGATGGCACAACAGCTTTGAGACAACTTGGTGGGCATCGACATGGCTGCCTCACGGTTGTACTGACGGTCAGAGAGACAGGCAGTAGCCCAGCAGATCAGGCCGACCAGCTATTCCTGTAATTGGACAGTATGTCAGTATTTACAGTAAGCTGGCCTGACCGGATGTTTAGTGAAGACTTGTTTATTCTGAAGTGTTAGTTGATATGTGAACTTTCGTTCACTGAGAGGAGTACGGTGTCTTGGCACTATGCTGCGGCAAAGTGCAAGTGTTGGCGCAGTGTGGCATTGCATTGTGTATCGCCGAGGTGCTGTCAGGTCCGTGCAGCCTCGAGGCTAGACCATGATGATTGATATCTCGTATCCCCTAGTTTACCGGTTACAATAGGGATACGTGCTAGCTACTGTCAGGGCAAATTCTCGGTAGAAATCAGCTCGTAGTGAGAGTCTTGTTTTCGTGTCCAGCATTCTTCTTGGCGTCTGCAAATATCATATTAAATGACACAGGTGTGATTCATGCATATTCTGGGTAAAAAGCTTTCATGAGGGGACAGGCAGGCTTGTCATTTGACTATTTTCAGGTTTTCTATTGCCGCGAGAATTCTGTGTATTGGCTTGTCCAGGCGCCATGTGGCATTTGCGCTAATGACATAATTAAGAGTATTTCGATTATAACTTCTGCATGTTTTTACCTGGAATACTATATGTTCCATTTTATTTGTTTTATAAGGAAGGGCATTATATAGAGAGATTATATTCTAGTTATATGTATGGTTATTCGTTTAAAAGTTAACTGAAGGACATTTGGATTTGTTCCTATAAATGTTGGCATGATGATATAATGAATGACCATGTAAGCTAAGTGTATTTCTGAAACACACTTTTATTTTTATTATTGGCTTTCGGCTATTTCGTGGAGTAACATGTTTAAGACATTCTGAGTTCTTGATTGTTAAAAGGGCAGAAGAGTTAATTGTAACCTGTGTCTGCCTGTCTAGAGATGGTTTCTGCTAAATTAGGGGGTGTTTATGAACTTTTCTTGACCCTCCCTGGGGTGCTTCTCTGGCTCAAAAAGAGGCACACCCAAGTGCTTATTTAGAAGGGGGCACAGTTTACTGTGTGATGTGAGGTAACTCAGCCAGAGCTAATGATGGCTGGTCATAAACCATATTTTAGTCATGTGTTTTATCTTAGATACATTTAACAAGTTTGTCTATGACAGTAGGTTGTTTTCTCCATTGTTGATGAACTGAAGGAGAAAACAAGAGGGGAAGTATTTGTAATAAAATATATTCAAGAATATAGCATTTGTTAAATTTGGATTTCAGGCAATTGAAGTGTTTAATTTGATAGAATGTCTAAACATTTGAATGATTGGAGGAGAATGGCTATTACAAATGTATTTGGTTTAGCAAAATTAAATCTGAGCAGTAAACAATAATTCTATTGTTAAAGATAACTTTACATGGAATGCACAACTATTTGCAGGCGCATTAAAATCAACAGGTTGGACCATGAACCATGGAGCAGAGCATCTGAGCCCTACCTACGCACACACACACACATATATCAGAAGCTAACTGAATGACTTTAGGCACAGACCACAGAAAAGGTCAAACCAGAACTAAGGAAAAACGTGTCATCAGACTACAATGAAGGCAATGGCTAAATTGTGTGAATGTTATTGTACACTTTTCAAGGAAGTTATGGACTGTAAAGAGAAAAAGGTGAACATGTTGCTGATTTCAGAAATTATCTTGAACGTCGGTTTGAGTTGTACAAAGGAAACAAGAACATTGAACACACACATATTGCATCTCTGGACTATTAAAGAATGGCCACTGTTTGGCCACACTCATTAAAGACGTTGAAGGAGCCTACCAGAGCTGAGAAGATGAAAAGGAACATTTATACACTCACCAGATTAAAATCTTCATTTCTGATGATCAAAGAGTGCCAACATATTTACTGATGTTTTCTTAATGATTAGTTCCTCACACACTAGATGGAGGACTAGAAATCCAGAATATGAAAATGACACTGTTGAATGTTGCTAAGCACTGTACTGACATTGGATTATTTCAATTGATTGTGTACTATGTTTGGTAAAAGTATTTTTCTTAACAGGTTGCAGTTTTAGACATATGACAGTGGTGGATCCATATATTCTGATTGGTTATGAGTAATTAGTAAGCTTGAGTGAACTAAAAATTTAGAGTTGACACTCTTAAATTGTTTAACATGATTATGGGTTTATAATGTTAAAAGGGCAGATTGTTATGGAATTTTATGATCACTCAAGAAGTTTATTAACATGTAAGTCCTATAGATGTTGTTTAGCCAAAAGGCACAGAGGAAAGAATGTTTAGGATAAGCTCTTCATGATAGGAGACATCTGTCTATTGACCTATTGACCTCTAGAAAGGTCTGGGAGGAAATAGATGTCACTAAGTAACTTTGCGGTGCCGGCCTGGCTGGCAGGAATGGTAACTGACCTCCCTTGACTTGACTGGGGAGTGACCTCGGTTTTCCTGACAGCTCTATATGTCATGTTTATTATCCTATATTTGGTGAGATCTTCAAGGACCTCGTCTGTTCTCCATCATCTCTGTTTAGGTTGGTGTACAATGAGTGCGTAACTTCATTCCTTTAAATACCCCTGCAGAATTCTTCATGAGGTCAGTCTGATCCAAGCACAGGTTATTGTCCTGTTGTCTGTGAAGACTTTCCTCAAACCTATTCTTTGCTTGCTATAGAGATTGATCTGATCAATGCAAAAGCTTTTGGACCTGTATTTGAGAAATGGTTTCTTACTTGCAATTAAACCTGTTAAAAGTGTCAAACTGTAACATACTCGTGCGTCTTACTTTAAGTTCAATTCAGCTATTGAAGTCTAAATTTCCACGACATGTTGCGCCACGTCGGCCCAGCCAAACCCGGGACCGCCCGCAGCGCTCCGTCCACCAGGCCCCTGGCCTCCAACAACCGTCGGAGAGCCAACACACTGCCCTCGGCATGCCCCCAAACACCATATTAAAATCACCTCCCACAATCAGTGCCCTGTTTGTGGCACACAGGGGGACCAGAGCCTCCACGAACTCCGCCTCGCTCTGGCTCCGCCTGCGGCCCATACACACACACCACCCTCCACCTGTGCTCCCTGAGCCTAACGTCCGCCCCTATTATCCTCCCGGCAAACCCACCAACCTATTCTCCACCCTGACCCCTCTATCCCCAAACAAAATACCCACCCCTGTTGAGTGCACCCCCACCGACCACACCGCCCCCCATGTCCCCACTCCCTGGTGAAAACCACCTCGTCCCCCTCGTCCCTAAGGTGCACCTCTTGAACAAAACATACATCAAAACCCACACCACCCAAAGCCCCAAACACAGCCCTACTCTTCACCCTGTTCTGTACCCCCTCACATTAACGGTTAAAACCGTGAAACCCGCCATGGCAAAAAACAACAAGAAAAAAACACCACCGACACCCTAAACCCCACCACCCCCGAGTCCATCGGGCCCCCGGCCATCCCCAACTCAGTCCCTGTGGATGCCAGGGGGTCCCAACGCCCGTCCCTCCTGACATCGGGTCCTCCCCACCCATAAATGCCAGCTGCATCCCCGTGGATGCCATGGGGTCCCAATACCCGTGCCCCCGAAATTGTCCCCACAAGGTCCTGGGATGAGAACCCCACCACCTCCCCTAACCCCCCAAGCCGGGCTCCGCCTGTGTGGCTACCACCGGTTTCAAAACACCAGCTTCCCCTCCACCCCTTTGGCAGCCCCCTTCCCCTTCTTTTTCCCGCCCCCTGGGCTCTCCCCCACTCACCCCTCTGTCGTCCCCAATAGTCCGTTTTGTCCCCAGGAGACCCCTGTCCAGGTGGGAGGAGCCCCGGAGAGTGCCTCCAACGTTGATACCTCCCCGCCTGACATCCCCTCCGAGAGCTCCGTAGTCCAGCAAGGGCCACCTCCAGATCCTCCCCAATCCTGGCCTCTCCCCCGTTGGGGTTTCCTCCACCGTTTCCCCCCAGTCCATCTCCACTTCTTCCCTCTCCAGGGCCCCCCGAACCTGTAGCCACCTCCTCCACGGGCTCCGCCACTTCCTCCTCTTGGGGCTCCACCACCCCCGGCTGTTGTGCATTCCCAACCTCCTCCTCCTGGGGCTGGGGCTCCCCCTGCCTCTTCGCCTCCCCGCCTCCCACCACCGGCGCCACGTTGCCTGGACCCTCTCCTCCTGCAGCCTCTGCATCGGCAGGCCGCCACCAGATGATCCGCTGAGCCGGGCAGGTCTTAGGAGCCGGGCAGTTGGCGACCAGGTGCTGGTCGGATCCGCACCTGTTGCACAGGCGCCTCGTAGCACACCCCAGCGTGCTGTGCCCGAACTTCATATACCGGCGGCAGAAGACGGGTTGGCGGGCGTAGTAGAGCTCGCCCTTCTCTCCTCCGATTGAGAATAAGCCCGGGAGGTGGTGGTAGCCATCCTTCCCGGTAGGGTCCTTGCGGAGGACCACCATAAACTGCATCCTGATGGTCCAAAACCCATATGGGCCCCTGACCAACCTTGGCCCCTCCGTTACCGTGCAGTGCTGCGCCAGGTAATTCCTCACCGGCCCCTCCTCCACATTTATATCGAACATATGGACGGTCAACATTGTCGCTCCGCCCTTAGATAGTTCCGTCACACGGAACAGGTCATAGGCCTGGTTTGCCCCGCGTCTTTCACCTTCTTCAGAGAGGCCTCTATGTCCTCCTCCCTGAAGAATGCAACCTCAAAGGAATTTGACCTCAGGTTTGTTGTGGAAAATATACATTTAGTTTGTGAAGTTCAGTAATAGTGAGGTTAAACGTATATTCGCATGCGATATGGACATCATTAAGAACGGAAAGCACGAGACCCTGGAGAACAGGATCTACGAGAAGCTTTACATTGTTAGAGGGGCCCAATGCTAGAAACAGATGTCCTGTTTCTGCCTAATCTGTGATGGACTGTCAAAAGGAAATGTATATGTCTTTGTTCGCCTCATGTGTTGTCATCACAAATCGAAATCGAATAATTAGATCATCTGAAAGCCTCATCCCTTCTCCATCCGGAATTGATAAGTTCGTGTGGAAGGGTGTGCGTAAATTTACCCCTATATATATGTGACATTGTACTCCTGTACAGTAGGAAAAATTATACCTGACACTACAGTTTGCCATATGTATGTCAAAAGGTTTTTCCTCATCTATCAATTAAACTGTTAGAGTTAACTTGAGAGATACTCTTGTCTGTTCTTATTTCGAGTCTGGTTTCAGTGTGTATTTGCTTAATGTTATTTTAGAGAAAAAGGTGTAGTAACATTAATTACGTGGTGTTACAAATAATTCCATAACAGGTTCCCGTGGAGGCCCTTCACGATCACCGGCGTTACCTTTAAAGCGCCCAGCCCCATAATCCGGGCGAATTGCTCCCGGCTCCAGATTTCCCCTGCCGCCCCCTTCCACTGGAACTGGAGGTTGTTTCGCATGCCTTTCCCCGGCACACCCCCCGGCCCGAGCCCAGCCCCCATGGTGCTGGCTATTAACGGCCCCGCACCAGGCCAAAATGAAAGATTTTATATACAAACCAAAAACTGAAAAAGAAAAAGAAACTAAGGAAAAGCGCACGTCGCGCAAAAACAAAAAGGCAAAAACTTGCCCCAACCCAAAACCACCCAAACCGTGATCCCCTCCACCTGTGCCCCATACACCGCACGACAACAGGTGAACAAAGAATACGGCGTCGCTCTCCACTTTCTCGCCCCCAAAAACTCCAGCACTCCGAACCGCAACCAAACTTGTGCGTAAATTGAAGAGAAAGCAGAGTTTTGATTTCTGACAAAGTTAAGGGGTCGAGAAACACTCGTTCAGTGCCAGGCACAGGCCTCGTGGATTTGTGAGTGAGTGAATGAACAAATGAGGGCATGAGTGAGTTGGTGACTAGTTAGTTGAGTGACTAGTCAAGTCACTGAGTGAGAGACTGGGCACACACAGTCACACACAGACACAGTGATTTAACCAAAATCAATTTATTTTTATTTTTTTGTAAAACGGAGGGAAAACATGGCACACAGAACACAGGTCGTTGAGCAAATGACAGGACGGGGAAAAAAGGGCACACAGATATTATTATCATCATCCTCTTAGGGACACGCATTTACCTACGTGGATACTCACCTCTCTCGGCTACTAGGTCACCACTTGTGTTCCTTCTTTTTGACAGGTCAAAGATGGTGCACCGTTCTCGGAGGTACTGCAATACCGAGTCGATGCGTGGAGCGGACGGAGCAAGCCCCGCTTCCGACTCCCTGTTGGAAAAATCCATTTAATATGTATAGTAGACAAATCAGATAATTAACTGATAAGAACAGATTGTTAAAAGTCTTTATTACCCTAAAGACATTTACATGCTATCCCCTTCTTGCGGCTCCGCAGCCTCTTCCTGGTCCTGATGCCCCCCCTGCCTCTCCTCCTCTCCATCTCCTCCCGCCGCCGGTGCCCCCCCCCGAGGGTGCTCCGCCTCTTGGCCTCTCTCCTCCTCCAGCGGCCTCTGCATAGGACCACCTCGTCTGCGGGCAGTCTCTGACCAAATGGTCCATCGACCCACACCCCCGGCAGGTCTTTGGGGTCGGACAGCTGTTGGCGAGGTGCTGGTCTGACCCGCACCTATGGCAGCGG
>CM055755.1:13499262-13524652 GCA_029465975.1 Dallia pectoralis
TTTTTTTTTTTTAAGTAAAACGGAGGGAAAAAAATCCACACAGAACACAGGTCCACGTTGAGCAGGACGGGAAAAGATCACACAGCTATCCTCTTCCTCTTAGGGATACGCATGTACCTACCTGGATACTCACCTCGGCTACTAGGTCCTTGTGTTCAGTTTTTTGTTGTTGTTTTGACAGGTCAAAGATGGTGCCGTTCTCGGAGGTACTGCAATACAGAGTCGATGCATGGAGCGGACAGGCAAGCCCTCTCTTCTTGCCATACGATGGGGAGACATATCAGATATTAAACTGATAAGAACAGATTGTTAAAGGTCTTTATTTCCCATAAAGCACTGTTACAATTTGCATAACAGCCCACATCGGGCCCCTATTGAAAAACAAAACAGACCCCTACATCCACATCCCCAACATTCCAAAACTCCTTCACACCCCCAGAGTCCCTCATGTCGAGGCCCTCGGCAACACCTTCTCAGTCCCCTTGGATGCCAAGGGGTCCCGACACTTGACATCTCATCCCAAACGTCCTGGGACATGATACCCTCCACCTCCTCCATCCCCTCACCCCCTCCGGGCCTCCTCACTCACCCTAGTGTTCTCCCCGTGTCCTCCCCCTCCCTGTGCAGTCCTCAACCGCTCTTTTTCTTGTAATTTGCCGACATCCCCTCCGAGAGCTCCCTCATCCCTGCGAGGGCCTCCTCCAGTACCACCTCCTCCTCCGGTCTTTCCTCATTCGGTGTTTCCTCCACCATCTCCCCCTCCTCTTGTTCTGCAGGCACCACCCCTGGGGGCTCTGCAACAATCTTCTTCTGGGGCACCAGCCCGCCTTTTCCTGGGGCACCGTCCCCGTCTTTTCCTGGGCTGCCTCTTGTTCTGCTGGCACCACCCCTGGGAATCCGCTACCATTTTCTTCTGGGGCACCAGCCCCACTTTCCATGGGCACCGGCCCCGCCTGTTTCTAGGGCACCGCTCCCGCCTTCTTATGACGGTCCGCCCGCCGCCGTAGTTAGAAGCGTCTGTGTGCTTCAGGGGTGAAAGCGACACGGCTGGACGCCAGGCGAGGTAAAATACACAACCATATTTGAAAATAATGCACTGACTCACTTAAAAACGGATCTGCGGTGTAGAGAAAAAAGAGTACCTTGAGACTGGGGTTCTGGTTAAACGGTGTTATTTTGTTGGTTAAGTCTGTATTGTGATTGAATCCGTTAGTAAACTGTGTAGGCATACCTTAACTAAGTCTGCTTGGATGCTAATCGTCAGCAGGACTGTATGCTATTGTATTCACATAATCATTTCGTGCTAGTTAAATACTGCATGCTTCATTAACCGTGTGGTGCTGGTTAGCTGTTGTAGATGCTAAAAACGCATGTGCTGTGTATGCTAACTCTAACTAGCTGTTGTAGATGCTAAAACGCATGTGCTGTGTATGCTAATTAGGCTAACCCAGTAGCTACATTCTGTTTTGTTAACTTTCATTAGCTAGTTCTGAACTGAAATCTGTTTAATTCCATTGGCTAACTTCTTTAATTCATTAGCGAACTGCAGTATTAATGTTATATTGTGTGTTTAACTGTATGGTATATTAGCTAATGCTAATATTTGTTAACCTTACTGTTTTTTCCCCTGGTATTGCATTGGCTGACCTCGTGCATAGTCTATGCGTACTGTACATGTGCTAATTTTCTTTAATTACCCAAACTTTTCCATCCTTGTCTAACACTGCAATAAACGTTAGCTGGCCTTGTTTAGCATATTGCCAGATTGATGTAATATTGTTAGTAGGTCTCTATATTCGTTTTTGCAGCAGTATTGTCTAGATGTTGTGCTAGTTGATTATCAGGAAGATATAACTGACTAGTCAGTTATCTGGCAGCGCTTGTGTGTGTATGCGTATAATTTTTTTAGGATATGTTGTACTAGCTGATTATCAGGCAGATGTAATTGATTAGTCAGTTATCTGGCAGCGCTTGCGTATATATATATATATATAGTATAACATTGTCCAGATATGTCATACTGGTTGGTTATCAGGCAGATATAATTGCTCAGTCAGTTATCGGACGGTGCTTGCGTATATATATATATATAGTCTTTATATGTTGTACTAGTTGATTATCAGGCAGATAATTGATTAGTCAGTTATTGGTCAGTGCTAGCATATTTATACATATATACATAATAGATTGTGGTGGTGTAATTGTAAGAAATCCTGTGAGTTGTGGACTCTTTTGTTGTGGTTTTGGGTTATGATTAAAGTTGTAAAATTGTGTGTTTAATTTAGGCCTCTAGCCACTTGGTAGAGAGTGAGTCGGGAAAACGTATCAACTGCCAACTGCTTTCTAGGCAGCCGTTTTGTAACCAGGCGTCCATGTGCTTTCTAGGCAGCCATTTTGTAACCAGGCGTCCATGTGCTTTCTAGGCAGCCATTTTGTAACCAGGCGTCCATGTGCTTTCTAGGCAGCCATTTTGTAACCAGGCGTCCATGTGCTTTCTAGGCAGCCATTTTGTAACCAGGTGTCCATTTCGCTTCTAGACAGCCATTTTGTTTCTAGGCCTTGTATCTCTCGCTCTGCTCATACACTCACTAGCTCTCTTCGTTTGGAGTATTCGGGGAGTGTTCTGTTGCTGAACAGAACTCAGGTGGGGTTACATAAGTTGTATATTTCAAGAGTATCTGTTGTGCTATTAAGTTTTTAGTGTTTTAAGTGACCCTCATACACCCACTCATCCACTTAGACACACCCACTCATACACTTAGACACACACAGTCTCACACACACACAGTCTCACACACACAGTCTCACACATACACAGTCTCACACACACACACAGTCTCACACACACAGTCTCACACACACACACACACACACAGACACTCAGTCACTTAGTCACTCACACACACACAGACACTCAGTCACTTAGTCACTCACACACACACAGACACTCAGTCACTTAGTCACACACACACACACAGACACTCAGTCACTTAGTCACACACACAGACACTCAGTCACTTAGTCACTCACACACACAGACACTCAGTCACTTAGTCACACACACAGACACTCAGTCACTTAGTCACTCACACACACAGACACTCAGTCACTCTCACACACACTCAGTCACTCAGTCACTCTCACACACACTCAGTCACTCACTCACACATTTAGTCTGTCACTCAGTCACTCACTCACACATTTAGTCTGTCACTCAGCCACACACACACACATTTAGTCTGTCACTCAGCCACACATTTAGTCACTCACTCTACAACATGCACGATACAGAGGCTAAGTTGGAACATATGGTCAGTATTCCCCCGTTGACTTGGATTGCAAGTCGTAACGAACAGGATGGCAAACTATTGACAGTGTGGAGTAGAGAGCTAAGTAGTAAATTAAAAAAGGTGAAAGCCGAGGTCCAGTGGCCAAAAGATGCCACATGGGACAAGGTGGTCATATTAGCTGTCCGTACATGGTTGATTAGGCAGAGGAAGGAAGTGACGAGGCGTTCTTGGAAACGTACGCGTAGGTTGGATGGGATGAATAAGTTTGTGGTGTATAGGAAGAAGTGGGGTGACATGTTGGGACAGACAGTGCAGTCTAGCAGGTTGAAGGAAAGGAAGTGAGCAAGCAGGTTGAAGGAAAGGAAGTGAGCAAGCAGGTTGAAGGAAAGGGAGTGAGTAAGAAGGATGAGGTCTTGAACTCTGTCGTAAAACCAACCTTAGTCACGTCACCGCCTCCACCATAACAAACAGAACCTATGGCACCCGCAGGCATATATCCTAATTTGGCCCGACTGTACCAGACAGACAATACACCTGTACAAGGAACTTTCGCAGTTAATGGCGAGCTCCACTTAGTGGAAGTAGGAAACACACATAGTTCACATGTAGATGACCCGTACAGCGTTCCCCTTCCCGACTCACCATCTGATTTCAGTCACTGGCCTGAAAGGAGTGGTAGGACAGTAGATGAGTGGGATTGCAAGTCAGCAGGAATCACCAGAAGGTTTGTGGTCTGACAGGGAGTCTGAGTGGGAATCTAAGCCCAATTTAAACATTATACCGGAGGGAAGGTGGAATATGGCTAATCCCGCGGTTCCAGATGCCTATAGAGAGCTTAGGGAGGCTACAGGGGGCGCTATGGGTGCAGCGGTACCATCGGCACCTAAAAGTCCCCAAGCAAGTAGACGCCATAATCCACAGGTAGAACAGACACACCCAATGGTTGTGAAGAGTAAGCAGGGAAGAGGCATGTTCCCACTTTTAGTAGAAGGCCAAAAGATTAAGTACGTCCCATGGGGTAGTAGAGATTTAGATGGCCTGGTAGCCAAGTTGCCACACTTAAGGGATGGGGCTAGCAGATGGATCTCAGTCTTAGAATCTGAAACAATGGGACATATGCTGGCTGTGGGTGACATGAAAGTACTGCTGACCAAATCTTTAACAAGAGAGGAGATGGAGGATGCATTGACGGACAGTGGTATGAATATGGCTGTGGGAAGTCAACTTTTTGACGGGCAGGATTTCAACCAGTATCGCAATCCTCTGTGGAGGATTCTGAGGCTCAAATACGTGACAAAAATGAGCAAAGGCGACATGATAACTCGCACCCCCACTCTGAATTAACATTTTGAGACCTGGCTCTGTGAACAAGTTCACCATTGGAGGGACATGGCTAATGACTCAGTGACCCTTGACCCAAAGGCTATGCAGACATAGCTCTTCCGAGGGGCAGTGGTGGACACCCTTCCAGAGAGCGTACAGAGCAAACTGGCTAACGTTCCAGCCTTGGATATGATGTCCCACGATCAGTGGTCAGAGACACTTAATCATTTCTTCAAAGCTTACCAAAACACAGAAAAGGCTTTGGATAAGCAAGGAACTGAGGTCAACAGAAAACTGGCCCAAGCCAGCCTCGACCAGCTCAAGAAGCTAAAAGGGATGGGTGTGGTGAGGTCCGGTCCTGAAGAGGGTGATGAAACCAGACATTATGTACCCGTCCAGACATGCTCCGACACTCCTAGGTCAGCACCAGCAGTTGTACAATCGGCAGAGAGGCCCAGACAGACAGGCCAGGGTAGAGGTAGACCACAGCCAGGGGGTAGGCAAGGGACAGGAGGTCAGGAAAGGCGTAATGGCATTGTTTGTTGGGGCTGTAGGCTAGTGGGACATGACCGTGTGAATTGTCCAACTAATCCGTGGCCAAATACCGAAAGATCATACTAGGATTTTTTCGGAGAGTCCCACTCTAGGTCAGTGTACAGTGTCGGCAGTAGACAGTGAGGAAGAACCATTGATAGATTGTAAGGTAAATAACAAACCGTTGAAATGTCTGATTGATACAGGGGCGTCCTACACTTGCATAAAACCTTCATGTGTTTCACTGATGCCATCACACACATGGGTGAGGACAGTAGGATTCTCTGGAAAACCCCAAATTGTGCCATTAAGCACCAAAATTCCGATTGAAATAGAGGGTAAGACCGTAATTGTACAAGTCATTATTTCTGAAGCTGCACCGAATTTAATTGGCAGAGATGTTTTGTGTGCGTTAAATGCGACAATTCATGCAAACCCATCTGGGGTCACTTTACAGTGTCCCGTTAAAACAGACAAATTGGCAAAAGATGAGGTTCCAAATGACACGGTGTATTGGGTAACAGCTGAGGATGTGCAGGTCAAAGGTCAAGCAGTATTAAAACACAGACAGGGACGCAAGCCCAGATTTAAGGGACACTTCACTACACACTTTGTTTCCAAAGGAGACGATTTGACCTATGAATCAGACTGGCCCCTAGGTGAGAAGGTTCCATTTATTACGGATGGGATAGTAGTAAGTAAAGTGGGGGCAGCCGTTAGAATCAGAGATGTTCCTGGGTTTCAGGTTAAGCGCAGTAAACCACATGTCACTTTGTTCCTGTTTGGAGAACATAGAGCCAAGGACTTGGGGGAGGTAGTGGAGAAATCATGGAGACAGGAGTGGACCAGGGAAGGTGACCATTGGATTAATGCAGACGACTCCATGCAGCTGTATGACTTTAATGAGTCATTTGTAGGCACACGACAAAAACACATTCTAGTACAGGAGGACATTAGTAGAACTGAGTTTATGGACAGCTTACCTGACGAACTCTGGGCTAAAGATGACTATGACATAGGACACATGACAGGTTGTGAGGAAGTCTTAATTGAGCTTAAGCCGGGGAGTAAAGTTGCGTATAGGGGACAATACAAACTCAGTCAGAGTGCAATTGATGGGATTAATCCAGTCATACAGGGGATGAAAGGGGGAGGTGTTTTAACACGGGTAGACAGTGACTACAACACACCTATTTTGCCTGTTCTGAAACCAAATGGTAAGTATAGACTGGTGCATGACTTGAGAGCGATTAACAACATTGTCCAACCCCTTAATGCTACAGTTCCAAACCCCCATCAGATACTGAACAATTTGACTCAGAAACATCGTTGGTTCTCCACCATCGATTTGACATCAGCTTTTTTTACAATACCACTTGATGAGCGTAGCCGTAAATTATTTGCTTTCACATGGAAAGGAGAGAAACTGTCCTACACACGACTACCTCAGGGTTTTGTACACTCACCACACATTTTTAATCAAAAACTGAAGGAGATGTTGTGTTTGAATTTGGACAGTGAGACGGTGTGCATTCAGTACGTTGATGACATTTTGGTGGGACATGAGACCAGAGAGGGTTGTCTGGCAGCAACAAGACATGTGTTGGAAGAACTAGCTAGGATAGGCATGAAAGTGTCTAAGGATAAGCTAGTGGTGGCAGAGGAGACTGTAACTTACCTAGGCAGAAAGATCAGTCAGGGTAAGAGAGAGGTGAGTGACAAGCACATTCAGGCAGCTAAGCATTACCCTAAACCCACTAATGTTAAGGAGATGTTGGGATTTTTGGGTACTGTGGGGTTTTGTAGTGATTTCATTACTGACTATGCAGAGAAGTGCAGAAGTTTGAGGGACATGATGAAGGAGGTAGGGGTGAAGAACCCAGGAGGCAGACTAAATTGGAACACAGAGGGAGACTGCATTTGTTAGGCTAAAACAGGAAATGATTGCAGTAACTAAGCTAGGAGTAAAGGATTATGGTAAGCCGTTTTACATCGATGTGGCATTGGGTAAAAAGGGTCTAGCCACTGCTGTATTGTTCCAAGAGGGGTCCCAAGGCAAGAGGCCACTAGGTTGGTATTCAACCTATCTTGTGGGCCTGGATGATTGGACTGATTGTGAACAGAACTTGGAAGCAGTATTTTGGGCTTACCATAAGTGCAGTAGCTTGGTTTTAGGGGCACCAGTAGAGATAAGATCATCACATGAGGTGCTGGGTGTCATAGAACAGGAAAGGTTTAACTTGTCTGTGGGTAGGAGGATGAAATACCTTGAGCTACTGGATAAATGTAACTTGTCTGTTAAGGTCCTTAAGACCAAGAATGAGGCTAATCGACTTTTGTTTTGCAAAAAGGGCACACCACATTGTTGTATGGAAGCAGGACTATGTGACATGAAAATCAGACCCGATTTGGGTGCTGAGGAGAACAGGGAGGATGGTGCCAAGTGGTTGTTTGTTGATGGATCTTGTTCTAAAGACGACATGGGCCGTAGTCAGATGGGCTATGCTGTTATTGAGTTGGTCCACCAGGGGTCATTGCATCCGTTAAAATCTGACTTCAGGGACCTTCGGAGTGTCAAGGTCACTGAGGGCATAATGTCTGCCCAGAGAGCAGATATTATGGCCCTCACTGAGGCTTGTAGAGCTCTGACGAGTCTGAAGGGCTCCATTTTTACTGATTCAGCGTACGCGTTTGGTGTAGCACACTACTATGGTAAGATATTGGCTAATAATGGGTACAGGAAGTCCAACGGTAAACCCATCACACATGAGAAGGAAATACGAGCCCTAATCGAAGCATGTGAATTGCCTGAGTCTCTAAACATAGTGAAATGTGCAGCACATTGACCTATTGACCTCTGGAAAGGTCCTGAAGAGGAAATAGATGGGGTGATGCCACTGTGTCTGTGGGGATTATACATAGGCACTTCTCTGTCCATCTTAACCTAAAAAGGAGAAGCCTTGGTGTCATCTAAGAGACCACCTGTTTTACAAATGAATTGTGGTAGAATTTCAGGTTGTTTTTCATTTTATATTTCTTAATCTCTTTTATATTATTATTATGTTTACCTCATTAGTATTCTGTAGCATTGATTGTTTACATTTTGGTTACATTTTATCTTTTCTGTTTAAACTTTACATTTATTAGTATGAGGTATTTAGTCCGTGTGTTAGTAGTAACTGTACTTTAGTCATCCGACCATTAGGGCTGGTAATGAGTAGTTCGTGCTTGTAAACAGGAAGTATTCTATCTGAGCTGGGAGGTGCTTCTGAAACGAGCTAGGAGGAGCTTCCTAGAGGTTTTAAAAGAAGAGGAATTCCGCTCAAACGGTCTCTTTCTGATGCAACTCGCGCGAGGATAGAACTTAGAACAGGGCAAAGAGTTTATTGTTGTGTTAAATTCTTTTAATAAACCATCTGAAAAGGTAATCCGTTTGACTCGTGTATTTCACTCATTTTCTCTACCATAAATTGGCGTTGTCGAGCAGTAGAAGTGAGGAATCAGTGGACTCAATTCAAATCCGGAAGCGGTCGTCTGGCCGACAGTTGTGAACGCTTACGTCCAGAAATACACAGGCTTGCCGGCATCAGTTAATTGGGGTAAGGTGATTATTTATTTATTTTGCCATAGTTTATAAGTTTCTGTGTGCTTCAGGGCTGAAAGCGACACGGCTGGACGCCAGGTGAGGTAAAATACACAACCATATTTGAAAATAATGCACTGACTCACTTAAAAACGGATCTGCGGTGTAGAGAAAAGAGTACCTTGAGACTGCGGTTCTGGTTAAATGGTCCAATTTCGTTTGTTAAGTCTTAAATCCGTTAGCAATTTGTGTAGGCAGACCTTAACTAAGTCTGCTTGGATGCAAATCGTCAGCAGGACTGTATGCTATTGTATTCACATAATCATTTCGTGCTAGTTAAATACTGCATGCTGCATTAACCGTGTGTTGTTTGTTATCTACTGTATGCTACTGTATTCATATAATCATTTCGCGTTAGTTAAATATTGCATTAACCGTTTGTTGATTAACTGTGTTAGCTAAACTTTGTCATCTAGTCTATAATGTTTACTATATAGCATGCTAGCTAACGCTAATGTTTACTATATAGCATGCTGGCTAAGGTTTGGCTTTGACTGTTATGGTGTGGTAATTGTGTTGTACTGGGTAGACAAAAGCGAGTCCTTTTACTTTTGTAGACGTGACCTCAGCAGTTGAGCAGATAATTGTTTATCAGCAGCAGTTGAGTTGGGGCACGATTTATTGATAATATAGTTTATCACGTGACCTCAGCAGTTGAGTTGGGGCAATCCCAGTGATAGTTTATTATTAAGCGACCTCAGCAGTTGAGTCGGGCACGATTTTATTGATAATATAGTTTATCACGTGACCTCAGCATGAGTTGGGCGCAATCCCAGTGATAGTTTATTATTAAGCGACCTCAGCAGTTGAGTCGGGCACGATTTTATAGATAATATAGTTTATCACGTGACCTCAGCAGTTGAGTTGGGCGCAATCCCAGTGATAGTTTATTATTAAGCGACCTCAGCAGTTGAGTCGGGCACGATTTTATTGATAATATAGTTTATCACGTGACCTCAGCAGTTGAGTTGGGCACGATACTAGTAATAGTTAATTATGCGACCTCAGCAGTTGAGTCGGGCACGATTTTATTGATAATATAGTTTATCACGTGACCTCAGCAGTTGAGTCGGGCGCAATACTATGGATAAGATAGAGTTTATCAGGGGCTGTCTGTAATTACACACCTACAGTTAGGAGCATTTTCATTAAACTATCTAATAGCTTTGGATAAATATTGATGGGTCTACACTATACGGACTCAACAAATTGATCAGTTAATTTGTTGTGTTTACTTATACTGCTGCTAGTATCATGTAATAACTTCTGGTTGTTTTTCTCCTGGTTGGTTAATAGCGTACTAGTTAGATAGTATCAAGTTGTATAATTGTTTTTTTTTGTGGTGTGTGCTACGGTTAATGGTAGTTAAAGGGACCGTTGGGTATTTAATTTAGGCCTCTAGCCACTTGGTAGAGAGTGATTCGGGAAAACGTATCAACTGCCAAAGTCATGTTATCTTGATCTGAACATTTTTTGCCTAAACTAATTATTTCAAGCCATGTGCTTTTAGGCGTCCATTTAATTTCTAGGCAGCCATTTTGTAACCAGGGGTCCATTTCGCTTCTAGGCAGCCATTTTGTTTCTAGCATCTAGGCCTTGTATCTCTCGCTCTGCCCATACACTCACTAGCTCTCTCGTTTCGAGTATTCAGGGAGTGTTCTGTTGCTGGACAGAACTCGGTGGGGTTACATAAGTTCTATATTCCAATAGTATCTGTTGTGGCATTACGTTTTTAGTGTTGTAAGTGACCCTCATACGCTCACTTAGACACAGTCTCACACACACACACACACACACACACAGAGTCTCACACACACACACACACACACACACACACAGAGTCTCTCACACACACACACACACACACACACACAGAGTCTCACACACACACACACACAGTCTCACACACAGTCTCACACACACACAGAGTCTCACACAGCCACTCTCACACACACACTTAGTCTGTCACTCATTCACCCACACACACACTTAGTCTGTCACTCATTCACCCACACACACACTTAGTCTGTCACTCATTCACTCACACACACACACTTAGTCTGTCACTCACTCACACACTTAGTCACTCATTCATTCATTCACACACACTTAGTCTGCCACTCATTCATTCACACACCCTTAGTCTGTCACTCATTCATTCACACACACTTAGTATGCCACTCTACAACATGCAGACTAATACAGGGACTAAGTTGAAACGTATGGTCAGTCTTCCCCCCTTGACTTGGATTGCAAGCTTGAACGAGCAGGATGGCAAACTATTGATAGTGTGGAGTAGAGAGTTAAGTAGTAAATTAAAAAAGGTGAAAGCTGAGGTCCGGTGGCCGAAAGATGCTACATGGGACAAGGCGGTCATATTAGCTGTCAGTACATGGTTGATTACGCAGAGGAAGGAAGTGACGAGGCGTTCTTGGAAACGTACGCATAGGTTACACGGAATGAATAAGTATGTGGAATACTGGAACATTTGGGGCAACATGGTGGGACAGACGCTGGCTGTAGGTGACATTACGTGTTTGCTGATAACATCATTAACAAGAGAGGAGATCGATATCGCAATCCCCTGTGGAGGTCTCTGAGACCAACCCGAGCCTCCACCCTATCAGAACACTGTGAGACCCGGCTCCATGAACAGACCCTGCAATGGCTGGACACTAGGGATGGGAATCGATTCCTTGGAACCGTTAGTGTACCTGCTTAGCGATTCCGCTTAACGGTTCGGCTCATTGCAAATGTGTCATCTTGGCCCCGTCACACACGCGCTGCGCATTTTGGTTACGCAGAAATGATCTAAAGTGTGGTTATATTTCACTCGAAAAGACGCCAATGCAGTCATTTGCAACAGTTGTAAGTTTAATTTCGAGTGAAATATAACCACACTTTAGATCCTTCTGCGTAACCAAAATGCGCAGCGCGTGTGTGACAGTCATGATGACACATTGCAACAGGCCGAACCGTTAAGCGGAATCGTTAAGCAGGTACACTAACGGTTCCAAGGAGATCGATTCCCATCCCTAGTGTCAGCCATTGCAGGGTCTGTTCATGGAGCCGGGTCTCACAGTGTTCTGTTAGGGTGGAAGCTCGGGTTGGTCTCAGAGATCCACAGGGATTGCGATATCGATCGTCCTGACCATAAAACAGCTGAGTGCCTTCAGTCACACCACTGGCCGTCAACGCGTCCACCATCTCCTCTCTTGTTAATGATGTTATCAGCAAACACGTAATGTCACCTACAGCCAGCGTCTGTCCCACCATGTTGCCCCAAATGTTCCTGTATTCCATACTTATTCATTTCCGTGTAACCTATGCGTACGTTTCCAAGAACGCCTTGTCCCTTCCTTCCTCTCGTAATCAACCATGTACTGACAGCTAATATGACCGCCTTGTCCCATGTGGCATCTTTCGGCCACGGACCTCAGCTTTCACCTTTTTTAATTTACTACTTAACTCTCTACTCCACACTATCAATAGTTTGCCATCCTGCTCGTTCAAGCTTGCAATCCAAGTCAGGAGGACTGACCATACGTTCCAACTTGGTCCTGTGATAGTCTGCATGTTGTAAATTAGCATACTAAGTGTGTGTGAATGAATGAGTGGCAGACTAAGTGTGTGTGAATGAATGAATGAGTGACTAAGTGTGTGAGTGAGTGACAGACTAAGTGTGTGTGTGAGTGAATGAGTGACAGACTAAGTGTGTGTGTGGGTGAATGGTGACAGACTAAGTGTGTGTGTGGGTGAATGGTGACAGACTAAGTGTGTGTGTGGGTGAATGAGTGACAGACTAAGTGTGTGTGTGAGAGTGGCTGTGTGAGACTCTGTGTGTGTGTGAGACTGTGTGTGAGACTGTGTGTGTGTGTGTGAGACTCTGTGTGTGTGTGTGTGTGAGACTCTGTGTGTGTGTGTGTGTGAGACTCATGTGTGTGTGTGTGTGTGAGACTCTGTGTGTGTGTGTGTGTGTGTGTGTGTGAGACTCTGTGTGTGTGTGAGACTGTCTAAGTGGCGTATGAGGGTCACTTACAACAAAAACTTAATGCCACAACAAGATACTATTGGAATATAGAACTTATGTAACCCCACCGAGTTCTGTCAACAACAGAACCTCCTGAATACTCCAAGCGAGAGAGCTAGTGAGTGTATGGGCAGAGCGAAAAGGAAGAATACAAAGGCCTAGATGCTAGAAACAAAATGGCTGCCTAGAGCGAAATGGACCCCTGGTTACAAAATGGCTGCCTAGAAATTAAATGGACGCCTAAAGCACATGGCTTGAAATAATTAGTTTAGGCAAAACATTTTCAGATCAAGATAACATGACTTTGGCAGTTGATCACGTTTTCCCGAATCACTCTCACCAAGTGGCTAGAGGCCTAAATTAAATACCCAACGGTCCCTTTAACTACCATTAACCGTAGCACACTACAAAAAAAAAAACAATTATACAGGTGATACTATCTAACTAGTACGCTATTAACCAACCAGGAGGAAGAGCAACCCAGAAGTTATTACATGATACTAGCAGCAGTATAAGTAAACCGCTCGTGCTGATCAATTTGTTGAGTCCGTATAGTGTAGACCCATCAATATTTATCCAAAGCTATTAGATAGTTTATTAGAAAATGCTCCTAACTGTAGGTGTGTAATTACAGACCCTGATAAACTCTATCTTATCCGTAGTATTGCGCCCGACTCAACTGCTGAGGTCACGTGATAAACTATATTATCAATAAAATCGTGCCGACTCAGTCACATATTAACTTTTACGACGAGACATCATGACTATATTATCAATGGAAATAGATGCTTGCTCAACCTGCTGGTCTCACGTCTACAAGCAAAGAGGACTGCTTTGTCTGCGACACAACACAGTGCACACCATAATGATCAAAGCAAACCTGTGGCATGCTATAATGAAGCATTGGCGTTGTAGCATGCTATATGTAGAGCATTATGAACTAGATGACACAGTTAATCAATGACGGTGTGAAATATTTATATGAATACAGTAGCATGATGAATAACAAACAGCACGATTGGCTCAGCATGCAGTATTTAACACAGCGAGCTGTTATGTGATGTAAGCATGCAGTCTGCTGACATTTGCATCAAGCAGACAGTTAAAGGCAATGCTGCACAAATTGCTGGCAGGCTAGACCCAACAGCAGTGGCACCATTAACCAGACACTGTCTCAGGTACTCTTTCTGCACGCACGATCGAACACAAGTGGTCAGTACGTGATTTCAAATATATTGTGACCTACCTCACCTGGCGTCAACCGTATGGCTTTCCTCTTTAGAAAAACAAACTATGTGCAAAATAAATCAAATAATCACCTTACCCCAATTAACTGATGCCGGCAAGCCTGTGTATTTCTGGACATAAGCGTTCACAACTGCTTCGGCCAGACGGCCGCTTCAGTTTGAATTAGGTCCACTGATTCCTCACTTCTGCTCGACAACGCCAATTTATGGTAGAAATGAGTGAAATGCACGAGTCGAACGGATTACCTTTTCATATGGTTTATTAAAAAGAATTTAACACAACAATAAACTCTTTGCCCTGTTCTAAGTTCTATCCTCGCGCGAGTTGATACAGAAAGAGACCGTTTGAGCGGAATGCCTCTTCTTTTAAAACCTCTAGGAGGCTCCTCCTAGCTCGTTTCAGAAGCACCTCCCAGCTCAGATAGAATACTTCCTGTTTACAACCCACCAGACTTCTCATTACCACCCTAATGGTCGGATGACTAAGTACAGTTACTACTAACACACGGACTAAATACCTCATACTAATAAATGTAAAGTTCAAACAGAAAGATGAAATGTAGCCAAAATGTAAACAGAATACTAATGAGGTAAACATAATAATAATATAAAAGGATTAAGAAATATAAAATGAAAAACAACCTGAGAATTCTACCACATTCATTTGTAAAACAGGTGATCTTAGATGACACCAAGGCTTCTCCTCTTTAGGTTAAGATGGACAGAGAAGTGCCTATGTATAAATCACAGACACAGTGGCATCACCCCATCTATTTCCTCTTCAGGACCTTTCCAGAGGTCAATAGGTCAATAGACATATGTCTCATATCATGACACATATATTCCTGTACCACAGAAAGCTCAAACCTAAGCATTCCTTAACAGTGCACATTTCACTATGTTTAGAGATCCAGGCAATTCACATGCTTCGATTAGGGCTCGTATTTCCTTCTCATGTGTGCGATAGGTTTACCGTTGGATTTCCTGTACCATTATTGGCCCATATTTTACCATAGTAGTGTGCTACACCAAACGCGTATGCTGAATCCAGTAAAAATGGAGCCCTTCAGACCCGTCAGAGCTCTACAAGCCTCAGTGAGGGCCATAATCTCAGCTCTCTGGGCAGACATTATGCCCTCAGTGACCTTGACACTCTGAAGGTCCCTGAAGTCAGATTTTAACGGATGCAATGACCCTGGTGGACCAACCCAAAAACAGCATTTCCCATCTGACTACGGCCCATGTCGTCTTTAGAACAAGATCCATCAACAAACAACCACTCGGCACCATCCTCCCTGTTCTCCTCAGCACCCAAATCGGGTCTGACTTTCATGTCACACAGTCCTGCTTCCATACAACAATGTGTGCCTTCTTTGCAAAACAAAAGTCCGATTAGCCTCATTCTTGGTCTTAAGGACCTTAACAGACAAAAGTTACATTTCTCCAGTAGCTCAAGGTATTTCATCCTCCTACCCACAGACAAGTTAAACTTCCTGTTCTATGACACCCAGTACCTCGTGTGATCTTATCTCTACTGGTGCCCAAAGCCAAGCTACTGCACTTATGGTAAGCCCAAAATACTGGTTCCAAGTTCTGTTCACAATCAGTCCAATCCTCCAGGCCCACCAGATGGGTTGAATACCAACCTAGTGGCCTCTTACAGCAGGACCCCTCTTGGAGACAATACAGCAGTGGCTAGACCCTTTTTGCCCAATGCCACATACGATGTAAACGGCTTACCATAGTCCTTTAATCTAGCTTAGTTACTGCAATCATTTCCTGTTTTAGCTTAACAAATGCAGTCTCCCTCTCTGTGTTCCAATTTAGTCTGCCTCCTGGGTTCTTCACCCCTACCTCCTTCATCATGTCCCTCAAACTCTGCACTCTCTGCATCAAATCATTGGCAAAATCACTACAAAAGCTTAGAAGTACCAAGAAGAAATCCCAACATCTCCTTCACATTAGTGTGTTTAGAATTGTGTAACTGCCTGAATGTGCTCGTCACTCACCTCTCTCTTACCTGACAGATCTTGCTGGAAACAAGTCTGCGGTCTCTCTGCCACCATAGCAATCATAGACGCTTTCATGCTATCTAGCTGAGTTCTTCCAGCGCATGTCTTGTTGCTGCCAGTCTCTGGTCTCATGTCCCACCAAATAATGTCAACGCAGCAGTGCGCACTGTCTCACTGTCCAAAATTCAAACACAGCATTTCCTTCAGTTTCTGATCAAGAAATGTGTGGTAGTGTACAAAACCCTGAGGTAGTAGTGTGGACAGTTTCTCCTTTTCCATTTGAAGCAAGCAACTTACGGCTAGTATTGTGCTCAAAATGCTGATGTCGATGGTGAAACCTGCTTGATATTTCTGAATCCAAGCCATTCAATATCTGATGGGGTTTGGGATTTAGCCCAACGTTAAGGGTTGGACAATGTTGTTAATCGCTCTCAGAAGTCATGCACCAGTACCATTTGGCTTCAGGAACAGGCAAAGGTAGGTGTGGTATGATCACTGTCTACCGTGTTACCGCCCCCTGCCATTCCCTGTATGACAGTTATCCATCAGTGCACTCTGACTGAGTTTGTATTGTCCCCTATGCGGCGTTCAAGCTCAGTGCTTCCTCTGGCCTGCATATGTCATAGTCATCTTTAGCCAGGATTAGTCAGGGTAAACATCAAACTCAGTTCTACTGTGTCCTCCTGTGCTACTAGAATGTGTTTTATGTGTGCTGAACAAAATTAAAATCATGCAGCTGCATGGAAGTCGTCTGCAGTGAATGGTCACCTTCCTGATCACTCCTGTCTCCAAATGTTCTTCCACTACCTCACCCATATCCTTGTCTAGCTGTTCTCAAACAGAACAAAGTGACAATATTTACTGGCAACCTGAGAGCCAGGAACATCTCTGATCTGGCTTCTCCCTTATATATCATCGTAATAAATGAGGACCTTCTCACTAGAGGGCCAGTCCAGCATCATAGATCAAATCGTCTCCTTTGAAACAGAGTGTGTGGTGCAGTGTCCTTAAATCTGGGCAACATTTGTCTGTGTTTTAATACTGCGCCTTTGAGCCTGCATCCTCAGCTGTACCATACTGCCGTGTCATTTGGAAACTCTCATCTTTTTGCCAGTTATCTGTAAGGGACATATTAAGTGACCCCAGATGGGGCTATGTTAATAGCATTTAGCAGCACACCATGCCAGTAAATTTAGTGCCTTCAGAAAGTAATGACTTGTGCAGTGCGGTTTTACCCTCTATTTCAATCGGAGATTTTGGTTGCTTAATGTGGCTGTTGGGGGTTCAGAAAGTCCACTGTCTCACCCTTTATGTGATATCAGTATTATAAGACTGTATTCAAGTTTTCCATATCATCAGACATGTCAGCAGTTTGTTATTACCTACAATCTATCAATAATTCTTCCTCACTGTCTACTGCCGGCTTGCACACACTGACTGGGAGCGAGACTTCAGTATCTAGTATCGATCTTTGATGACTGGCTTGCGAGTTAATTGGACAGTTCACCGCTCCTGAAGCCTGCAGCTCCAAGCAAACAATGCCATTACGCGCTCTGACACTCCTGTCACTTGCCTACCCACACGAGCTGTGATCTCTCTACCTGACCTGTCTGTCTGGGCTCTCTACCGGTGTACAACTGCTGGTGCTGACTTAAGTGTTGGGCACATGTCTGGGCGAACATAAGCGTCTGGTTTCATCATACTCTTCAGGCCGGACTTCACCACACCCATCCTTTTGGCTCTTTGAGGTCAGGCTGGCCTGGGCCAGCCTCTGTTGACCTCATTCCTTGTTGCTCAAAGCACCCCCGTGGGCACTGGCGTAAGCTTTGAAGAAATGATTAAATATCTCTGGCCACTAATCGTGGGACATCATATCCAAGGCTGGAACGTTAGCCAGTTGCTCTATACATCTCAGGAAGGAGTGTCCTCCACTGCCCCTCGGAAGAGCTGTGTCTGCATAGCCTTTGGGTCAAGGGTCACTGGGTCATTAGCCATGTCCCTCAATGCTGAACTTGTTCCACTAAGCCAGGTCTCAAAGTGTTCATTCCAGAGTTGGGGTCACGAGTTGTCATGTGCCTTTGCTCATTTTTGTCACGTATTTGAGCCTCAGAGTTCTCCACAGGGGATGCGATACTGGTTGAAATCCTGTCCGTCAAAAGTTGACTTCCCATAGCCATATTTACTCACCACTGCCTGTCAATGCATCCTCCATCTCCTCTTGTTAAGGATTTGGTCAGCAGTACTTTAATGTCACCCACAGCCAGCATCTGTCCCCATTGTCTCAGATACTAAGACTGAATCCATCTGGCCCCATCCCTTAAATGTAACAACAACTACCAGGCCATCTGTCTGCTGCCCCTGGGATTTTATACTTAATCTTTGGCCTTCTACTAAAGGCGGGCATGCCTCTTTCACCTTACTCTTCCTGGCCATTGGTTGTGACTGTTCACCTGGATTATGGCGTCTGCAGCTTTGAGACAGGTGTAGCTGTTGTACCGCTGCCATAAGCCCTGTCAGCCTCTAAAACTCTATAGGCTGGAACAGCGGATCCACCACTTCCCTCAGTCATAATGCTAAATTGAGCTTAATTCCCACTCAGACTCCCTGTCATGCAAACCTTCTGGTATTCCTGCTGACTCGCTCTCCACTCATCATTGTTCTACTGCTCAGCATGACCGTGACTGAAATCGAGATGATGATAGGAAAAAAGCAGCTGGACGAAGTCGTGCCCCATGTGTACTAATATTGGTTCCTACTTCCGTGAGTTTGCCATTAACTGCGAAGTTCTGTATAGGTAAGTGTCATCTGTGGTCAGGCTCAGGCCAGGATATGTGCCTGGCGGTGAGTTCTCAGTTGATCATCAGTGGCGGCTGACCTTGTGTCAGGTGAGGCTGGTTTTTACGACGGAGTTGGAGCCATCCTCTTGCTCACTCCCTTCAACCTGCGCCACTCCACTCACTCCGCTAAATCGCAACGCTCACTTCGCTCGCTCTCCTCTTGCTCACTGCCTACCATCTACTGTTCATATGTCTGGCCGTGCCACTCTTCTCTGCCTGCAAGCATTCATCCTTCAACACCTACGCGTGCAGGCTGCCTTGTCACTCGCTCTCTGCGTAATCAATGTGCGGGCCAAGCTATCCTGTGCATATCCCATGTCATCTTGGTCGGCTTTCCTGCACAACACTACTTAGCTCTACTCACACTGTCAATGTTGCCATCCTACTACGTGGGCACAATCCAAGTCAGCAGAGAACACTGACCATATGTTAGTAATATCTGTGATAGTGTCTGCATATTATAGTAGTAAACTTAAAATGTGTGAATGAGTGACGAACTAATATAATGTGTGTATGTGTGTGTGTGACTGAGTGACGGAACAAGTGGCTGACTGGTGACTGGGCTTTAAGACAGTGATGTGTGTGTGTGTGACTGAGTGACGAGACAAGGGTGTGTGTGTGTGTGTGTGTGTGTGGTTGTGTGTGTGTATTGATAATAGTGAGGTGGGTGTCTGTAAGTGGTCATCATGTAGAAGAGGAACAATAGTGAGTGGTGTGTGTGAGTGGGTGTCGTGAGTGGGTTTGTGTGAGGAGGTGGTGGTATGCAGTGTATGTGATGAGTGTATGGTCACTACAACACTAAACAGCTACCACAACGATGTTGAAATATACAGCTATGTAACCCCACCGGTTCTGTCCAGCAACAAGTACTCCCGAATGCCAGCGGAGAGAGGAGCGCGAGTGATGTGATCAAATCAAGTGAGCCTCAGTCTCTAAGTAAAATGGCTATATTCTAAAATATTACCTAAAAGCAAATGGTATACAATTAAAGCCAAGCCTAACATAAAATGAACGCCTAAGCACATGTGTGCTGAGCAAATTCAGGTCAAATAACATGACTTTGACCGGTGTGCGTTTTCCTGAATCCTCTCTGGGTGACTGCTGACTATTAAATAAAGCTATTTTGCAAAGAAAAATCACAACTCACAGAATTTCTTACAAATACACCACCACAATCTATTATCTTTATATATATAAATCTCAGCACCACTAACATTATTTGTCAGTATCTGCCTGACATCAACTAGTACAACTATATGTGAAGACTATATATATATGTATATACGCAAGCGCTGCCAGATAACTGAATACAGTATATCTGCCTGATATCAACTAGTACCACATATCTAAGAGCCATACATACACACTGCTTCCAGAACTGACTAGTCAGTTAAATCACATGATAAATCAACTAGCACAACATCTAGACAATACTGCTGCAAGAAAACAGATATAAGACCTACTAACAATATCACATTAATCTGGCAATATGTAAACAGGCCAGCTAACGTTTATTGCAATGTTAACAAAGATGGAAGAGTTGATATCTTGCAAAGAGAGTGGCACATGTACAACAGGCATAGACTATGCTGGAGCCAGCCAATACAGTACCTGGGAAAAAACAGTAAGATTAACACATATATTCAACATTAATAATATCTGCCTGACAAACACACAATAACATTAATGCTGCAGTTGCTAATCAAACAACAAGACAATAATAAAATAAACAGATACAAATTAAAATAACAATGAAATTTAAACACAACAGATGTAACTACTGTGTTAACCTAATTAACAATATACTATGCGGTTTAACACCCACAGTTAGCAGTTAGCAACACAGATAGAGACACAGTTAGAGACACACAGGCCATGCGTTTTGGCATCCACAACAGCTATCAGGAGTTAGCATACACAGCACATGCGTTTTAGCATCCACAACAGCCAGCCAGGTTAGCATGCACAGCACATGCGTTTTGCACTCACAATAGCTAACCAGTTAGCATACACAGCACATGCGTTTCTGCACTCACAATAGATAACAAACAACACACGGTTAATGGAGCATGCAGTATTTAACTAGCTGAAATGATTATGTGATTACAATAGCATATATGCCTGCTGACGATTAGCATCCAAGCAGACTTATTTAGATATGCCTACACAGTTTGTTAACGAATTTAAGCACAATACACAGACTTAACAAACAAAATAGCACCGTTTAACCACAACCGCAGTCTCAGGTTCTCTTTTCTCTACAAGCAAGATCCGATTTTAAGTGAGTCAGTGCATTATTTTCAAATATAGTTGTGTAATTTACCTCGCCTGGTGTCCAGCCGTGTAGAAGCTTTCAGCCCTGAAACACACAGAAGCCCCTAACTATGGCTGCCTAGAAGCGAAATGGACGCCTGGTTTTAAAATGGCTGCCTAGAAACGAAATGGACGCCTGTTTACAAAAAGGCTGCCTAGAAACAAAATGGACGCCTAGAAGCACATGGCATGAAATAATTAAATGTTCGGATCAAGATAAGTTTAACTGTACAGTTAAACACACAATACTAACATTAATGCTGCAGTTTGCTGGAATGAAGAGTTAGCCAATGAGAGCCATGAGCAACAGAGCTACCCGCAACCGAGATACTCATGAAAGTGTAGTCAGAAAGAAAAGGCTGCATCATTCGCGCCTTGCCGCATCGCAGAGGCTCTCGCTGAAGGCAGCTGATGGCGGCTGGCTCAGCGGGCAGAAGCTGCTTGACAGGTGGGGCGAGGCAAGAGCCCAGGGAAGAAGTCGGGGCTGCCCCAAGAGACCGTATGAGGCTGGTGCTTCCAGAAAATGGTGTATTCCCAGAAGTGGTGCCAGAACAAGCAGACGAGGGGCTGATGCCCCAGAAAAGCTGTGCTGAAGAAGATTGGTGCCGCAGAGCCCCAGAGTGGTCTGCCCTGCAGGAGTGGTGGGCTGAGGTGAAGAGAAGCCGGAGGAAGTGAGCTACTGAGAGAGGCCTATGAGATGAGGAAGCTCTCGGAGGATGTCGACAGAAATCCCAAAGAAAAAGCGGGTAAGAGATTCACAGAGAAAGTGCAGGCGCCTCAAGTCAGTGAAAGGAGGAGCCTCCGAGAAAGTGAGGATGAAGTGGAAGTATCATATCACAGTTGAAATGTAGAATGTCAAGAGACCCCCTTGGCATCAGGGGCTGAAGGTGCTGTTCATTCTGGGAGTGTGAGTGATTTTTGGAAGATATTTGAGGATGAACAGCAGGGTCTGTTTTGTTTTTCAGTGGGGAGCGATGGGCTGTTGCATCAAATTGTAACGGTGCTTTTATGGAGCCTTTGTATCTGTTCTTATCAGTTATCTCTGATATATCACAGAGGGTTTTTCCAACGGGGAGTCGGGAGGCGAGGCTTCTGTCGCTCATCTGTCGACTCTATGTTGTACCTCAGAAGCGATACACCATCTTCATTAATCAAAACAACAACAAAAAAAACGGAACACAAGTGACCACAACAACCGAGTAATATCCAGGTAGGCTTTATGCGTATCCTAAGAAGGAGAGGACAACTGTGTGATCTTTTCCCCGTCTACTCAACATTACCACCATTTCCTCACAAAAAAAAAAAAGATTATAAATCAATCACTGTGTGTATATTCAACTGTGTGTGTGTCTGATAAATACCAACTGTGTTGTCAATGCCACAACCGCTCTGGCATGAATAGCCACATGTAAGTATTCGAAAATGTGAAAATATAACATGAAAATGTAAATATCATTTGAAAAGTGAAATCAATAAGAGAGAGTGACTGAAGTATTGTGTGATATATCAGCCTTGCCAATCTCTCGCTTCGGTGACCTTTAGTCACTATTTCTTTCTTTCGCTCACTAAGACAATGACATGTGTGCTAAGTGAGTATTTATTTTGTTCACGTCTGTTAACATTATGTTCCACCATATGCTGTAATATTGAATGCAAATAGCACTGGCGTTGCTTAACGTTGTGCCTGGGTAATCTCAACTAACAACCTGCCGTGTTTAGTGGAATGAGGTCACCCAAAAGAGAGAGAGACTGAAGAACTGTTTGCCTGCCTGTGTTGTTCAAGACATCAGCAAAGGTCCAGCCTGTGAACAGCCACAGTAATATATCAGAAACTGCTGGAAGCTCTGGAAAGGAAGTATGATGACAAATTGTTTATATTATATTTTAAAATCAATAAAAGTTCAAATTCACAATTATATTGATGTTGTAGTCCTTTTAGTGTTACATTTACAAATAATGACAGTGAGTAAAGCGCCTGAAGGCTCCTCTGTTATGATCCTTTCTTGCAGTATCTCTCAAAATATCATTGTGTAATATAAGATTTACCTTTCTATTTATACATTAATTCCAACAAGGAAGTATCCAGTTAACAGTGTATTAAGTAAAAAGCCTCATCTAGATTATAATAAGCACTGGTTTACAAGAGTACAGTAAAATGAGGAAATGTATATACTTTTATTAATTACACATGACAAATATTCTATCATCAGATCCAGAGTACAGTAAATAAACAGTATATACATCTAAAGCATCATGTACAATATAAATCAAGCAAGCCACAAAAAAATGTATATATAAACAGTGGTGAATAATCCATTGAACACATACTCAGACTCAGGAAAAGATGCTACTATAGCTGCCATGGAAGTGCTGTTTGGAAATGGCAGCCCCTCTCACAGTGTATTTTGCACTGGTCACAATGTTAGAATGCATAGAAACATGTGGCTGCTTGAGCACAATGTTTGGGTTTCAAATGTATCCATGACAGATGAACGTGATCAGCAAATTGTTGTATTAAATCATGAAACTGTCCAAATTACTAACTAGATCTCCTGCTGAAAACTTTGTTTGAACCGATGCTTATCTGTTGTGATAGGAGGTCGTTTTATTCAACTATTTTCTTTGTGAGAAAATACAAAGTAAAAATTAAATGCGGTTTGTTATGCTGCAAAGAAAATAGTGCGAATAATAGACAGTAGTATACTATTGGATTACAGAAATATAAGTGCGGAAATATGTTCGGTATATTATGATTACTGCTGTAGGCGGAATATGTAACATATGAACCATGTCTGGAACAACGCAGATACTTCACTGAACTGGTGCAGGTAAAATATAATACATAGCAGAACTGGAAAAATTACAAAATACAGATAACATTTTGAACACTGTGATAACATCCAAGTAATTATCTAACTTTACTTCTATAGGTTACTGAGGCCACCAGCTCTGTTAACATGGAACTACTGGGTTTCAAAAGGGGCATGACTGAGCTGGACTGACAAGGGCCTTGACGGAGGTGATGGCCATGGGACCGCCCACATCTATCCAAAAATTAATGAGGGAACAATATCCAGAAGTCCAGCATGAGTTCGACATCTGGCACATGTGCCAAAGGTATGTATTTGTTTTGCCATCCCTGTACAAACACAAATCTACACACTTGTCCAGTCTTACTCCCCCATAAACACTCCTTGTGGTTTCAGTCTACACTCCCCTTTACAGAGTTTGCAGCCTTGGAGCACTTAGCCAGTGTATAAGTGTCAGATGCTCATTCAGGAAACAATGAAACAACACCACATTTCTACTAGCAGATTGCAGCAATGCTGGAACACTCTGAAATGGAAGGAAGAGTGGAGAGACTACGGTGTAAATGGGGGCGCAAATTAAACAGGTTGGTGTGTCTCAAACTTGGGTGCTGCATTTACTCACAGGTTTCCTGGAAGAAGATGCAGAAGAAGGGGAAGAAAAAAGGGCAATTAAATCCTACTTGCATGGACCAGTCAGTGTTGGTTTGTAATCTGGCAGACTTTACATTGGTTGGCAATGTTTAAAAATTAATAATTGTATTTTTATTTTTTATAGTCTGTCGTAAACCATATGTGGTTTTCTATGTGCAACCAGTAAGGGGGACGAGGTAAGACATTTCATTCAAATTCGATGTTTTTAAATATTTCCAAACTTATTGATATTAATCATTTTCATACAGGTACTGAAAAGATGGTGGATGTCCATTCAACACTATGTGTGTAATGAGCATGAGTGGACAGATGATGACGGGATAACAGCATATGTGTGACCATGTCTTTAACAGCCCATGAGCAAAAGATGCGATGTGGATAACTAAGGATTCTGTGGCATTTCACATCTAGTCATCACTTGTCCTTGACAAAGGCTTCTTGAGAGACATGGAAAAGATGGGCCTGTTCAAATGATACTGGTGAGGATATTTGCACTTGTACACTTGATTAATTTTTCCAAATCCTACTGATCGTAAGGTTTTTAATTTATAATATCCTTCTCTCTTTCTTCTTTATATATTTGCATACAGGGCCGCTAGAAGCCTTTCACAGCGCACTTTTTTGAAATACCTTTCCAAACGCCAGGCATTTTCATTCCAGGGAATGAGGGAGAGATGTCAACTTGCCATCCTGGAGCACA
>CM055755.1:13525152-13563399 GCA_029465975.1 Dallia pectoralis
AGTTAGGAGTTCGACACCAGGCTAATTAGTTTAGGTTCGACACCAGGCTATATAGTTTAGGTTTGGCACTAGGCTATATAGGTTTGCTTAAGGTAGAATGATAAGGCTTATTATATATACATGCCACTTTCTGAAACAAACAAATGAATATGGAGGTTATGTCTAAAATTATCTGACATCAGTAACTTTTTAGCTGTACTGGTCTTTTTCTCACATCCAAACCAAGCCGGATAGTGTTATGGAGATTTTTATGATCATTCAAGAAGCTTAGTTACATGTAAGTCTCATAGATGTTATTTTGAGCCAAAGGCACAGAGAAAGGTTAAGAACGGAAAGCACGAGACTTCCCAGGAATCGTCAGGGCCGAGTTTGAGCTGCACAGCGGGATGGGGAGGCGACCGGACGGGGACGGAGACTCCAGCCTGGGAACAACAGTGTAAGATGAGACTCGTGTTGAGGCCTCCTCCCAGATCAGACGTCATGTCCGGACACACTGTGTCTCACTGGACGATGGAAGAATGGCTACTGTCTGGCCACACATAAAGCACGCCAGAAAGAGTCTATCGAGGCCAGGAACACGGAAAGTTGGAAGAAAAGTTAAGAGAGACAATAAGCTGCCGGAATGGCCCAGATGAACTACTTTGGGACGATGAAAGGAGGGCGTGGAGCGAGGACGCGGCATGGGCCAGGGCCAATCTCGGGACGAGGTAACTCCTACCGACCCCTAACGGCAATGCTTGCTTACGTTGTGGTTCAATGGACCATTGGGTACGGGCTTGCCCTGAACCGGACTTGAAATAATTCAAATGGACAAAGGACAATTCACGCGAGGTGAAGCCAGTAATCGCAATGGATTTTCGGTCAACAATCCCAGAGGCACTCGCGTTGATGCGGCTGCGCGGGATGGGGGGATGGTGACGCCAGGATGACGACCAATCCAAGAGCCTTCGCGACAAAACTGGGTGAGATCAATCCCATTACACGATCCGCCACACACGAATGTAATGCAACAAAAGCAACCTACAGGCTTTTAGGGCAGATGATGATTCAGATGGCCCAACTGGACTTCTACAGCAGAGGCTACTCAGGAGGGAGCGGAGGCAAGCGGGAGAGGACAATCCAGACACCAGGGTGATAACTCCAGCCAAAGTCCCAACTCTGATAGCTGTTTGCTTTGTGGTGCATTTTGGACACTGGGCTCGTGACTGCACTGTGCCGGACACTGAGGCTTCTTACCATGGGAACAGAGACAGTATGGGAGACGGTGATGGCACAACAGCAGACTGACCAACTGGAAGCGTCACAGGACCCATAGCTGCCACGGACGGGGGGTACTGGCGGTCAAGGACGGCAGGAAAACATCAACCGGTGAGATCAAACCATTATGTGATTCCTGTAATTAATCAATTATGATAGTATAAGTAATTTTGTTTGGATGTTTAGTGAAGACTTGTTTTATTCTGAGAGTTGAGTTGCTATCTTGGACGTATGGTTGTGTGAGATTTTGATTTCACTGGGGAGGGTAGGGGTGTCTTGGCACTATGCTTACGCTTAAAGTTAGGTATTTAGCGTGAGTGTAGCGTACATTGCGTATCACCACGATAGCTATCTCCTCATCAGGTGCCTTCGGAGCGTGACTGGACCCATGATTTGATATCTCATTGTAAGCTATGTCATCTGATATTGTGTTAGTAGAAAATACACTACAGGTTACAACTAGAAGACTGCATGGTTACTGTCAGGTTAATATCTCAGTGAGATCAGCTCATTATCTCAGTAGAAATCAGCTCATTGTTAGTGAGAGGTCTTATTTTTAAGCTGTCAGGTTCGTTCGTACGCGTGCGCAAATATCATATTAAAATACCCTAGGTGTGATTCATGCATGATCATGGGGTAGAAGCTCCATGAAGTTGGGACAGGGGTCCCAGGCCAAGTTTTATACGACACACATTTATTTTCAGGTTTTCCTGTGCACGAGGAATTCCTATTTTATTGTATTGTTTTTCTTAGGCCTTATGTAACATTTAAGCTAATGACATAATTAAAGTATTTCCAATAATAACTCTGCATGTTTTTACCTGGAATACTATATGTTACATTTTGTTTGTTTTGTAGGAGGACTACATTCTAGGTTATAGGGGAGATTATATTCTAGTTATATGCTATGGTTATTCGTTTTGTGAAGTTGAATAAGGACATTTGGATTTGTTCCTATAAATGTTGGCATGATGATATAATGAATGACCATGTGGGTTAGGTGTATTTCTGATACACCCTTTCATTTTATTATTGGCTTTGGCTATTTTGAGTAGTATGTTTAAGACATTCTGGTTCTTGATTGATAAAAGGGCAGAAAGTTAACTGTAACTCTTTGTCTGCCTGTCTAGAGATGGTTTCTGTTAATTTAGGGGTGTTTATGATTTTCTTTGACCCTCCTAGGGGTGCTTCTCTGGCTCAAGGGCACACCCAAGTTGCTTATTTTTGAAGGGGGCTGGTTTACTGTGATTGTGGGGTGGCTCAGCCCAGGCTAACAGATGGCTGGTCATAAACCATATTTTAGTCATGTGTTTTATCTTAGATAAATTTAACAAGTTTGTCTATGACATTAGTTTGTTTTCTCCATTGTTGATGAACTTAGGAGAAACCAAGAGGGGATGTGACGTAATAAATATATTCAAGAATATAGCATTTGTTAAATTTGGATTTCAGGCAATTCATGAAGTGTATAGTTGGATAACATGTTTAAACATTTGAATGGTTGAGAGAATGGCTATTACACAAATGTATTTGGCCTAGCAAAATTAAATCTGAGCAGTAAACACAATGTAATTCTATTGTTAAAGATGTTAACTGACACATGGAATGCAATAACTGTTTGCCTTAGGTTGTGTCGCATTAATAATCAACAGGTTGGACCATGAACAACTGGAGCAGAGCATCTGGGCTACTTTTACGCTGCGCTTTTATATCAGAAGCTAACTGAATTACTTTAGGTACAGACCACAGAAAAGGTCAAACCAGAATCAGAGAAAAACATGTCATCCAGACCACAAGGCAATTACAAATTGTGTGAATGTTGTGTACACTTTCCAAGGGCGTTATTGACTGTAAGAAAAAGGCTCCACCTCTGGAGAATACAGGTAAGGAATAAATATCCTCATTTCCTGTTTGAACGGGTCACATGCTAGCAACCTCTGACCCCCAACACAGTCAGCAGTAATCAGAGAAACCAACACAGCCTGCATAACATGGAACCAGCGAGGCGACCATGGAACCCCTACAGGAGGATTGGGAATGAGATGTAACATCGCATTACATCTTGCTTGTCTCATTGTTGCAATTGTACTGTGGTTCTCTGACCTACAACATAACAAACCAAATGTAAATTTGAATAAGACAGGTATTGAGAAAGGCGTTAAAGCCCCGATCTCAGGGACTGTTACTGAAAACAGATATCATGTAATGTAAACAACTGCCAATGATGAATGAGTTCATTATGACTGACCCTAAATTACAGTGGGTCAGAATGAGAGTATGTGGATGTTTCTTCACTTATAAACAGTACTGAATGTGTTTGCAATAATGACTCAATGATCTGTCATGTGAATGTTTCTGATGATCAAGAGTGCCAACATATTTACTGATGTTTTTTTCTAATATGTTTAATGATTAGTTCCTCACACACTAGATGGAGGACTAGAAATCCAGAATATGAAAATGACAGTGTTTGAACATTGCTAATTACTGTACTGACATTGGATTATTTCAATTGATTGTGTTTTTATGTTTGGTAAAAGTATTTTTCTTAACAGGTTACAGTTTCAGAAACATGACAGTGGTGAATCCATATATTCCTGATTGGTTCTGAGTAATTATTAAGCTTGAGTGAACTAAAATTTAGAGTTGATACTCTAAAAACATTGTTTAAATTGTTTAACATAGTTAAGGGTTTATAATGTTAAAAAGGGCAGATTGTTATGGAATTTTATCATCATTCAAGAAGCTTAGTTACATGTAAGTCTCATAGATGTTATTTAGGCCAGAAGGCACAGAGAAAGGTTAAGAACGGAAAGCACGAGACTCTGAAAAACGGAATCTGGTTCCTTTCCGAGACAAGCCGGAATGTATCTTTACATTGTTAGAGGGGCCCAATACTAGAAATAGATGTCTTGATTACCTTACCTGTGATGGACTGTCAGCAACTGTATGGGTTTATATGTGTCTCACCATAAAAGGATATGTACGAGGCCTCCTTTACTTGACTGGGGAGTGAACTCGGGTTTTATGACAGCTCCAAACATCACCCATATTATACTGTATGTACAATTTTCCATACCTTTTACATCTGTTTTCTCTGCTGTGATGTCATTCTCCTGGGCCCAACTTAGCTTCTCCATATGATTCCTAACCTTTTAAGGTTTACCCCATGCATGCTTTCCCTGCTCTATGGCCTATATAAACTGAGTGTATTGTATGCCTTGGTCAGGAATAACCTGCCACCGCATTGTTACCGTGAGTGCGTGTGTTATGGTTTTCCTCATCCTATCAATTAAACTGTTAGAGTTGACTTAAGAGATACTCTTGTCTGTTCTTATTTCGAGTCTGAGTTCAGTGTGTATTTGCTTAATGTTATTCTAAAGACAAAGGTATAGTGGTATTAGAAATAATTCCATAACAATAGACTCTGTGAACTTTGAAAATCTGCTTCTGCTGAAACTGAACAATAGGTTCAGAAAGTAAAATGTCCTAGAGTTTAAGGAGTTTGCCCTGTTGTTGGTTTGCAGTGAAACGTTTATACTGTTTATTCATGTTTAAAAATCATTTAACATTCTTTTTTAACAGACAAAATACCTGTAGGCAACTATGTGTTTATTTGTATAAAACACAAATTGCCAACATATCCATTCATATTTCTAATTTGATTCTATGGATTTGATGTTTATTCAGTAAAAATCACAGGCAAAATAGTAATTAGTACTTGAGTAGTTTTTGAGAGGTGTACTTTGTACTTTTACTTAAGTACATTTTTACACCACTACTTTACTTGTAATTGAGTATTATTTTAGCAACTACTTGTACTTGTACTCAGTACAATTTTTCAGTACTCTATCCACCTCTGGAAATAACTGAATTACAAACAAGATTATGATTAAATTACAAACATTTAAACGATTTATTGAAGTTTGTATTACTTTGAACAGGCATCGATACAATCAAATTTACCTTCGTATAACACGCCTACGTCGCATCTGGAATATCACCAGTTTACATGAAAACCAGTTGAAACGTAACACCGGCATCACTCTTCTCACGCATAGAAACCAATGCCAGAGTTGCCTAGTGTGTTTTGGCAGCAATGCCCACTGGATTGTCATATCTTTTTTTAAAAGTAGATTCTCCGGATTAAAATAGTTCCAAATATTTAACAATCAGAAAATATGCATTTGAGAAATCTGAAGTGAACAGCGCTGTTTCTAATGTGTACTTAGTGCTGTCTAGTATTTTCTATTATCGTTGATGTATTGTTGTGGCTTAAGTGTTTGAAAAGCTTCATTAATAGCCAATTTAAACTATGTTTGTAATCTCGTTTGATAAGTTTACTTGACTTTATCTGTAGTAAAATAGTTTGTGTGCAAAAAGCTGCACATATTTTGTGGTAATTACAAATCAGCTGACGTTTTGGGTAACCGAACTCGGAACATTTATAGTATTGACTGAATTACGTTGGTGCTATCTAGTATAATTAGTCCCGTAACATCAATTGGTGGGAATTATGTATTACTCCAAAGTAATCATTAGATATTACCAAGTAAATAGGCTCTATGCGCAACTTACTTCGCATTCTGCAAACAGGGTACACAACATCCGGTTCAGGTCTGCTGTACCGCGCTATGTTGGATATGGCACTGTTTTACTCTAGATGCCTTCAGGAATTACCCAAAATAAGCATAACTGATGTCCATCGCATATGTAGGTTGACATCTAAAACTCCTGCCACCAAAATGGACAAAGGGTTTAAGCTATACGCCTCCTCTTACATTTTTTACTATGAAGGTTTGTATCTGCTAGCGATAGCTCATGTTAGCATTCCCGAACGGGAAGAATGCAGTATGTAGGGTTGCCACCCGCCCCTTAAAATACGGAATCGTCCCGTATTTGAGAATAAAATAGCGCGTCCCGTTGTGAATCAATACGAGACGGGGTTTGTCCCGTATTTTCGGAGTTGTCTCAATGAATGCACCATCTCTCAATGCAAATCATCCCACCAGCATTCGGTGAAGACTCGTCCTATTATGCCCCTGATTGGGTAATACTCGCGGCTGCCATCGTTGGATTGATTGGTTTGTTTCAGGGTCACGGCCAATCAGAGTCAGAGGAGGCGGGTCTCTTGGCAGAGAGTCTATTTGAAAGAATGGCGGAGGCTGCTCCAGATACCCCCACGTCCAGTGCTGAAACGAAAGCGAATGCAAAATATAGACGAGAGTTGGAGGAAACAAATACGTGGCTGGAAAGTGTCAGCGTAAATGAATATCAAGCCAACTGCAAAATTTGTCGGCGAGTGTTCTCTGTTGCCCACGGTGGGTTGTCAGATGTGCGACAGCATGCATCGGGGAGCAACATTCCCGCAATGCCAGAAGTCAAAGAAAGCAAACCAGGTCTTCATACCTCAATCATCTTCTGAGGCAGATAGTGTAATGACAGTTTTTTAATCACCTCAATAATGTTCTGATTGATTACATTAGATTTCATAGGCTGCCTATTTGTTAAGAAATAATGTTAAAAATGTAATTGAATCATGTTATGGTATAATTACAATAAGGTTACTTTATTAAAAATTAGTTAATGTATTATTAACTAACATGGACTAACAATGAGTAATACATTTGTTACAGTATTTATTTATCTATGTTAATGTTAGTTAATAGAAATAAAGCTGTTCATTGTTTGTTCATGTTAGTTCACATTGCATTAACTAATATTAACAAGATTTGAATAAAGTATTAGTAAATGTAGAAATTACATGAATAAAGATGAACAAATGCTGTATAAGTGCAGTTCATTATTAGTTAGTTATGGATCTGTTAATTTCATTATTAGTTAGTTATGGATCTGTTAATTTAATTAAGTTAATAAAATATGGTTCACATCTCACAAGTTCCTCCAAATGCCTTTTTTTGTGGTCTTACTGTCAAACCCATGTTTAATTGTAATATTTGTATTAAAACATGTATTAAGTTGGGATTTACCACTACTGGCACGTCATCGGACAACCCCCCCCGCGCGCGGCAGGCGTCCCTTATTTTTCTGTATTAAAGGTGGCAACCTAGCAGTATGTCACTATGGTAGCTAAACTAACGATAACATTAACCTACTAATCTGAGCTGCAAATTTATGCTTGCTAGCTATATACCTACATAATCACGTTTTAACTTTATTTTTCACCAGTATCAAACAAAGACAGGCTAATTGGTGCTGTCAGCATCAGGGCACCTAGTCACAGGTCAATGAGGTAAAACGAGAAGCCACACAGCTTGAGAGTAACGTTAGGGTTGGGTGTTCTGTTCGGAGTTCTCAATCTGGACCAGTTTTACTTTACAGTTTACATGCAGAAGTACTTGTCTGTCTCAAAAAAATCTTACTGATCGATGCAGGACGATTCAGGTGGGGGCCTTTGTATGAAGAACAATGAAATTACCTGCAATAAATATTTGTTATTGTGAGAAGCAGGAGTAAATAAAATATTATGCATTTAACCTGAATTTGGAAAATGTATTGACTTATTTCACATTTGTATTGCTATATTACATAACATATTCACCTTCTATTTGTGTAATTAATTATTTCATTGTTTGTTTCATTTTAAATCCTTTGGGTCTTCATAACATACAGGGTGGCCAGCCATACAGAACTACACATTAGCCACAGCATATGCCTCACAAGTGTTTAAAGTAATTACACCACACACAGTTGCTATTTACTTAATGTGTTCTATTAATTGACAATAAAATATGGTTCAGATTTTTCAAGCAAGGTGACCTTTTTTTCCACAGTTCAATGAAACCATATCTATTTTTGAAGGGCTCTTACAGGCAATTTCAATGTTTTATGCATCACTGTTGGAAGGATGTTCTTTAGGTCTGAAGTTTTTTTCAGATTTGTTTGTAACAAAAATATTTAAATCATTCTATATACAATGTCTCATGGTGACTGTATATTTATTTTCAGATTTCATATACAATATTTTACTGTATGCATGGTTTGATTTCATACATTTTACTACAAGAGATAGAGAGGAGGACAATTAATGAACACTTGGCATTTTGACAAATTAAATCACTCAAAGTCAAACAACATAACTTGTATTGCTACATAAACATAGGGAGGTCCATTAGCAGATTAGTGAGCAGATCTGAGAATATAATATTGACCATTCAGTGTATTAGTATCCAGAGAGACTGGCTCAGTGAGGTTAACACGGTTATTTGCAGTGTTGGGAAAGTTCACTTTCTACATGAACTAGTTCAAAGTTCAGTTCACACATTTTAAGATGAACTAGTTCAGTTCATAGTTCAAATTTTGAACTAGTTCATTTATAGTTCTTTTTCCATATTATTTCCAGAGCCCATATAGAACCACAGACATGAAGAACAAGAAATGTTAACATCATGATTATCATGGCAAAAATGATCACAGTAATATCTATTAAAGCAATTGTGAGCTGAGGCAATCACTGAAATAATTGGACATGTTTATATTGAAAACCAGAACTATAATAATATCACCAATAACTATTGATTGAGACTGGGTATTTACTGTAATTATTACCAAAATAATACTATTGTAATATAATCACTGTTTATTCCTACCTGAATATTAGACCACCGATGCTGAAGAGCCTCTACTGGAGCGCTTGAGGGCAGGGCAGTGTTGTGTTTTATGAACAGCCTTCTGAGCTTTGAATTTCTGGTTTAACAGTGTCTGTACCTTCTTTCTTGATGGCACGTTTTTGGATGGCTGCAACCCCTTAATTAAGTTAACGAAAGCTGGCTCCACTTTACTCAAAGGCTGTAGGTCTCCGACAATCTACTGCACCACCAGGTTGTCCAGCTGCGGCTGGGAGATGACAACGGAGCCGCTACTGTAGGCAGTTATCGGGATCTGAGTTGATTGGGTCGAGGATCTGTTTTTGTTTTTTGTCGTTGATTGTACATACCTTGAAAGGCTAGCTAAGTATTTTAATTAAATATGCCGTTTCAGGTTTGCTTTGGGTGATATTGATGTGCGGATTTTATTTTTAAAACCCGGCGGGCAAAGTTTGCACAAAACGTCTGATTTTGCCCATCCTCACCGAACTTGTCATAAAACTCATTAAAAGTACAATTCGACCACTACTTGCACCTTTGTCGCTCATAGATACTTTTGGTTTTTGTTTTGATGATGATGCGGCGGTGCGACACTAGTGGTTGATGTTGCCAGATTGGGTGTTTTTTCCGATACATATCAATCTCTGTTGTAGCCGGGTTTGCGCAAGGAAGTCACTATAGAAATCTGGCATCCTATTAAACGAGGGTAAACTAAAAGAACGTGCCGTTCAAAGACACCAGAATGAACGAGTTCACAGGAACGTTCATCAGCCAGTAAAGCAGTACGTTCAGTTCACGTTCGCCCAAAATATGAACGCGTTCATGAACTATCGTTCAATGAACGCGTTCAGGCACAACACTGGTTATTTGGCCCAAGCTTTGACCAATCAATCAATCAATCAAATTTATTTATAAAGCCCTTTTTACAACAAAAGTTGTCACAAAGTGCTTTTACAATCACCAGCCTGAATCCGACAGAGCAAACATCAACAAGTTGAACAAGTTGACACACGGCGGCTAGGAAAAACTCCCTGAAAGTCAGATTTAGGAAGAAACCTAGAGAGGAGCCAGGCTCTGAGGGATCACCAGTCCTCTTCTGGCTGGGCTGGGTCAGTTTATGACAGTACAACAAGCGAGGTGTGAAAAACTGAGAAAGCAAAATAGTCCGGGATGTCCAGGAGGGATGATGGATTTGATAGGACTTGGAGGAAGAAGCTCCGGTTGCACCAGCTGTTCTGTCAGCCGCACAGTCAGGGGCCCCAGGGAGGATCCAGCATATGCTCCAAGCTGGAGCGGTCCCCCTGACAGAAGTGGACACAAACACAGGGAAAGGTTGGACACTAGTTCCCGGCACAATAGTATACCGAACATAATACTTTAAAAGGAGACAGGGGGTTAGTGAGACAATGGCCATGAACGGGTAAACCCAGGACCAAGTCCAGACAGATGTTAGTAGAGACAGGACACAGGAAAGATTAGACACCCTGGTTCCCTACGTCCCGGCACCATAATATAGCAGCTTAGATCTTAGAATGAGACAGGGGGTCCAGTGAAGCTGGGGCCCTGAACAGGGTAAACCCGAAACAGGGCCCAATAGGCCGGAAAACACCCACCCACTATGCCGAGCATCAACCCAGGGATGGCAATCGACCATGACCACTCGGGCAGGTTTAGTTTTTGCTCACAAAGTTACTCGAGCTGGTGGAACAAACAAGAGCTATAGCGAGCCAGTGACATCCACACTCCGAGGAGCATATGGGAGGTTTAGTTTTTGCTCACAAAGCTACTCGAATTGAGGCTGCAACGGAGCACTATAGCGAACCAGTGACTCCTCCCCACAGTTAACTGGGATAATCAGAGTTTAATTCACCAGCTACTCGGATTGAGCGAACAAAGGAGAGCTAAGCGAACCAGTGACTCCTCCCACAGTTAACTGGGATAATCAGAGTTTGTTCACTAGCTACTCGGATTGAGCGAACAAAGGAGAGCTATAGCGAGCCAGTGACTCCACCCCAGGCAGCAGCCTGGAGGTATCGTTTTTGCTCAAAAAGCTACTCGAGAGGCAACAACAGGGAACCATAGCGAGCCAGTGACTCCACCCCCAGGCAGCAATCGAGAGGACACCCCAGGGGAGATGTGAACCCGCAAGGCAAAGACAGCAGGGCAGAATGAGATCCGAGCCTTCCGTTCAACCTTCGTACCCTGGGCCATATTAGACTCAACCATAGACCGTACTGAAAAGATATGTTTTTAATTGTGATTTAAAGGTTTGAACAGAATCTACATTTCTAACCCAGATTGGCAACTCATTCCATAATAGAGGAGCTCTATAGGAGAAGGCTCTGCCTCCAGCTGTTTGTTTCGAAATTTTAGGTACAATTTGGAGACCGGCATCCTTTGATCTAAGGTTACGCGTGGGTATGTATGGCTGGACTAATTCAGCGAGGTAGGTGGGAGCAGTACTTTAAAGTCTGCCCTAGCCTTAACAGGCAGCCAATGTAAAGAGGCTAATACTGGGTTAATGTGGTCAAATTTCTTAGTTCTAGTTAAGATTCTAGCAGCCGTATTAAGTACTAATTGAAGTTTGTTTACTGATTTATCAGGGTAACCAGAGAATAGAACATTGCAATAATCTAATCTTGAGGTAACAAAAGCATGGATTAGTTTTTCTGCATCAATTTTTGATAAATAATTTCTTATTTTTGCAATATTCGAAGATGGAAAAATGCTGTCCTTGAAATATATTTTATGTGATCGTCAAATGAGAGATCCGGGTCAAGGGTCACTCCAAGGTTTTTGACGTTTTTTTGTGAAATGACTATACATCCGTTTAGGTTCAGCGTAAGGTCTGTCAATAAATCTCTCTGTTTCTTAGGTCCTAAAACTAGCATTTCAGTTTTATCTGAATTTAGGAGCAGAAAATTCTCTGTCATCCACCTTCGTATATCTGAAACACAAGCTTCCATAGTGGCTAATTTAGGGGCTTCTCCATGTTTCATAGCAATATACAGCTGCGTGTCATCGGCATAGCAGTGAAAATTGACATTATGTTTTCGAATTACATTACCCAAAGGTAACATATAGAGTGAGAACAGAAGTGGTCCTAAGACTGAGCCTTGTGGAACACCAAAGCATACCTTTGATTTGTTAGAGGATAAGCCATCTACACAAACAAACTGAAGTCTATATGATAAATAAGATCTAAACCAATCGAGAACATGTCCTCTTAGCCCAACAAGGGTCTCTAATCTCTCCAAGAGAAGGGAGTGATCAATAGTGTCAAAGGCAGCACTAAGATCAAGAAGCAATAGGAGAGATGCAGAACCTTTGTCAGAAGCCAATAAAAGGTCGTTTACCACCTTAACAAGTGCAGTCTCAGTGCTATGATGGGGTCTAAAACCGGACTGAAGTTTTTCATATATATTATTTGTCTTCAGAAAGGCCGTAAGTTGTAGTGAGACAGATTTTTCTAGGATTTTTGAAAGAAACGGGAGGTTTGATATTGGTCGGTAGTTTTTAGGATGTCTGGGTCTAAGTTACATTTTTTTAGCAGAGGCTTAATTTCTGCAATTTTTAGTGAGGTTGGCACTGATCCGGAGGACAGGGAGCAATTTATTATGTTCAACATTGATGGGCCAAGCACAGGAAGTAACTCCTTAAGTAATTTAGTTGGAATTGGGTCTAGTTGACAGTTGGTTGATTTTGAACTATTTATTAATTTTGTAAATGTTTCAAGAGACACAGGTACAAAAGATTCAAGAGTCGCCATTGAAACTAAATCAGGGCAGCTCTGCAGGCTCACAGTACAACAACGTTTTTGAGAACTAAGGCAGTTAAGGGTACAATTTGCAATTTCTTTTCTAATGTTGATTATTTTTTCATCGAAGTAGTTCATGAATTCATCACAACTAAAGTGAAGACCCACTTCATTGGTTAAACATTGCTTTTTAGTGAGTTTTGCAATTGTGTCAAAAAGAAATTTAGGATTATTTTTGTTTGTGTCGATTAGATTAGATAAGTAGGCTGATCGAGCACTTATAAGTGATTTGCGGTATAGCACAGTACTCTCAATCCAGGCTAGTCTAAATACTTCTAACTTCGTGGAGCGCCACTTTCGCTCCAATTTTCTGGAGGCTTGCTTAAGTGTTCTAGTAGTGTCAGTGTACCAGGGAGCAAGTTTCTTATTTCGTATTGGTTTTGTTTTTAGGGGTGCCACGGCATCTAAAGTCTTACGCAGTATATCGTTTAGATCCTCTATTTGATTGTGTATAGATGATGTAGCTCTACCATCATTTAGCAGGCCGAACGAGCCTGGAAGTGCGTCAATAAATGTATTAGTAGTCGTAGAATTTATGCAACGGGTTTTAAAGATCCCTACCTGGGGGGCAAAAGTGTCACTTGTTTTAATGCTAAATGTTATAAGATTATGGTAAGATAAACCAGGATTTTGAGGAAAAATAGTTAGATCAATTACATTTATTCCCTTTGACAACACTAAATCTAAAGTATGATTGTGACAGTGCGTAGGTCCTGAGACGTGCTGGAGAAAACCTACCGAGTGGCTTGTTTCGATAGTTTGTTAGGAGGCAGGCTACTGCAAAAAGCTGATTGATACTGCCACAAATGGACAGAGGGATAATAGTGTCAAACAGTTCCAGACGAACAACACGGGCACAGCTCCCTCTTTCAAGCATCTTAGTCCACCTTGAACGACATCCGTGGAGACGAAATGTCTACTACAGACTGTGGTGGTCCTCTTAATTACCAAATGATCACGTCTCACATAACGTATCCATATTTTTCTTATGGTTTCGTCCTTTGGGAAGTGGTGGAAACTCACGGTGGAGTTGAACATCCCTGACATCACGCATTGAGGCACACAGCAGAAATCACTGTTGGGATTATCCCGCTTCTAGTACTTTACTGTCTTTGACATTTTCTTCTTGTCACTAACATTCAGATTTTAAAATCAAATAAAACGCCAACAGTAAAAAGGGCTAGCTAGAACAAGTCAATTGCTGTCCCCAACTCGCAGTCAGTACCAAAACAGAAGCAAACCGGAAGTCACAAGCCCTGTTTTCCGCTTTGGTCACGTGATGCTCAGCATAAAGCCTATAGCTCTGGAATATACACTTAAGCTTCAGCACAGCATATTGTAACTTTGAGTTTATTTTAATTGTGGTGTACTTGTTTTCTTGTTTTTATTTCACAATACAGCCACTACCGTTTTTGTTGTACATTAGTTTGCTTGCATTTTTTACAAGGTTACTGAGAATCACCTAAATAAGATACCACCAAATTAGTGTGTGTGCTGTAGTGGTACTTTACACCAGGCTACACTTAACTCTACTTGTCATTGGGTTGCAATGGATGATGCAGGGTCCACTGAATGGATGATGTGTAACTAGACCATTAGACGATACATATACAAGAACACATGTTTTCAATAACTTCACTCCTTAGTGACCCCTTTGTATTCAATTGATTTAACAATTTTCTATATAACTAATATTAATTTTGAAATTGTGAAGTTTTGACTTGTTCTTTTTAAAACTAAATTACCCAACTAGCAAAAAAGGTTCCATTTGAAATGACAACTGTACTCAACCCTTATCAGGAGATACAAAAACTGTAATTTGGCTGGTCACAAAGAATTTAAAACATGAATCTGTTTAAGACAAGGATTTAATGTGTGACCATATATAGCTGTGCTATAGAAAACACTTGATTCCTTAAACTCTTAGGTGACTAAGTGTTTTAGAGCAGATTGATGCTGAACCTTTTTAAATGTTCCATGGCTACAATCACTGTCTCAGTCATGATTTCCTGCTAATCAAACAAAACTATTCTATAATGCTGGACTTGCATGCATCATTAAGCTGTGTGCCACAACCACACTGTTCTTATGGTGATTCTCACCATTTGGCAAACTCTGTGGCATACCTTGAACAAAACCTTGAACAAATAAATACTGCAATCGTAACTTCTGCTGTCATGTTTAACACTAGGTTGTACACACATAGACAATCATTATATGGGTTCTGAAAGGGCAATTACATATAGGGCCCATTTGGGTTAATCAAACAACTCAGTTAACATTAGTTACTGTATAGTTAACACTGGAAAGTCAACACTAGACAATTTGTTGTATACTTGGCCACTGGATTGGCATGTTTAAATTGATGTCTACTTGGAGGAACCCGCCATTGCTGCAGGCAATAACTCGGTTGCCCTTGGATAACGTTTTCTAAAAATTTGCACATTGATAAAACAGGTGTCGAGTAACTCACACAAATTAATTGACCTACATACATAGGTGGCGCTATAAATCACGGCTGAAGTCTACGGGATAGCCCCGCCATACCGTTTGTCCGATATGGCTGAAACTTGGTGTCCATGCCTTAATTGACCGATTGACTGATTAACAAAAAAGCCATGATGGATTTTTCTGTACAGTCCAAATTTGGGACAATGTACAAAACGCTACTCCTCTTGACCGCTGCTCTGATTCACTTGGTTGTTGGCTTGACATGTGTAGAATTACTGTCATTCAATTTCATATTTAAGGGAATGAAATTGAATACAAAATGGCGGAAAGGGGCGTGTCCATGTACATTTACATTTTTCCTTAATTTCTGTGTGTTCGGGATCAGCCCCGCTGCCCCATATGTTAAAAATGGATGCCCTTTGGCGTACATGCCTTACTTCTCATGCTGAACAAAAAAGCCTCTTGGACCTATAAGATTTGCATGATGGAATGTCTTGTACAGTCCTTTTTTGGGAAAATGTACACAACGCAACTTCTCCCAAACCCCTGGTCTAATTCACTTCCTTTTTGGCTTAACATGTGTAGAATTACTGTCTTTCAGTTGTATATCTAGGAAAAACGAATATAATACAAAATGGCTGAAAGGGGCCTTTTTAAGTAAATGTACATATTGACTTAATATATATTGGTCTATTAAATAATTGAAATTTTGACTAATGGTCTTTCAGACCTGACAGGATTCAAGATGGCATCAATCTGTGGTACCTTAAAAAGGTTTCACTTTGATATGTGAAAAAATTACTGAGTAAGAGCTTGATAAACTTGAGTCAATTGGACCCCAAATAAAACAAAGTGTCTAATGCTAATGATGCTGGCTCTTTGTCTCTTTACTGCTGCTCGACAGGTGTCAATTTATTGTTTTTCAACTTGAATTAAAACAAAATTAATACCAAAAAATGTCACTTGTTAGCATGATTAGCATGCTAGCTGTTCGTGAAGCGTTCCAGCCAACCGGTCATTTTGACAAATAGAAAGGTTAGGATTTTTAGCAATATTGCTATAATTCGTGAAGCGTTCCAGTCATTTACATTTAAGTAACTTATTGGCAAAGGTTAGCTTCATTAGCATGATTGCTCTCGTGACCCAGAATGCATTACGGCGGGACGAATGGTCATTCATTTGTGTGAAATGTTTTTTTTTCTGCTATTATTGACATTTTTTCAGTCTGTGTTGCTAGGTTTATGTTTTTTAAGACGTGTGATATTTTGGGCAGTTTGTTTTAGTTGATTGGATGGTTACCTCTAGTGTGAATGCGGATGGTTTAAAAGGCTATTCTAGGCACTTTATAGGTTAGTTATCAGGTCTGCACTGCTAAAGAGGTACACCTTTTAAGTTTACTCATTGCCTCTCCATTGGGTTGGATGGGCTTGTGCCCGTACAATGCAAAAACCTTCACAAATCAATATCTTTTGAACCGTTGCTCCGATTGACCTGAAACCTGGATTGACATGTTTGAATTGATGTCTAGTTTGGAGGAACCCGCCATTGCTGCAGGCAGCTATATTTATTATTATTATTATACTTATCTCCCTAAATGGTTCAATAACTAAGTTGCCCATGGATAACTTTTTCAAAAAATTTGCACATTGATAAAACAGGTGTCGAGTAACTCACACAACTCAAATGACCTACATACACCCATAGGTGGCGCTATAAATCACGGCCAAAGTCTACGGGCTAGGCCCGCCACACCGTTTTTCCGATACGGCTGAAACTTGGTGTCTATGCCTTAATTGACCTGACCACAAAAAAGCCTCTTGGACCCATTAAGTCCGCCATGATGGATTTTTCTGTACAGTCCAAATTTGGGACACTGTACAAAACGCTACTCCTCTTGAACCGCTGCTCTGATTCACTTGGTTTTTGGCTTGACATGTGTAGAATTACTGTCATTCAATTTGATATTTAAGAAAATGGAATTGAATACAAAATGGCGGAAAGGGGCGTGTCTATGTACATTTTCATATTTCCTTAATTTCTGTGTGTACGGGATCAGCCCTGCTGCCCAATATGTTAAAAATGGATGCCCTTTGGCATACTTGCCTTACTATTCTTGATGAACAAAAAAGCCACTTGGACCTATAAGATTTGCCATAATGGAATGTCTTGTACAGTCCTGATTTGGGAAAATGTACACAACACAATTTTTCCCAAACTGCTTGTCCAATTCCCTTCCTTTTTGGCTTGACATGAGTAGAATCACTGTCTCTCAATTGTATAACTAGGAAATACAAAATGGCTGAAGGGGGCAACTTTAAGTAAATGTACATATTGACTTAATATATATTGGTCTATTAAATAATTGTAATTTTGACTAATGCTCTTTCAGACATAACAGGGTTCAAGATGGCATCACTCTGTAGTACCTTAAAAAGGTTTCACTTTGATATGTAAAAAAATGTCTGCGTAAGAGCTTGATAAACTTGAGTAAATTGGACCTGCTTCAATTTACTTGATTCCTGCCTTGATAGGTGTCAAATTATTGTCTTTCAACTTTAAATAATGTCCAATATGTCTAAAATTTTTGTAAGTGCCTTATTCCTCATGGTGAATAAAAAGTATAGTGAGTCCTTAAGTTTTTCCATGATGGAATTTCTTCTACACAGATGAATTGGAAAATACTTTACAAATCAATTACTTTTGAACCGTTTTTCCGATTGACTTGAAACCTGGTTTGAAATGTTTAAATGGATGTCAAGTTTGGAGAAACCCGCCATTGCTGCATGCAACTATATTTACGATTAGAGCTGTAATCGGCCATAAAAAGTGAGACCCGACCCGGCTCGACAGAATTCGGGTTAGGGTTTGTCGTGGAAATTTAGACTTTAATAGCTGAATTCGGACTTAAAGTAAGACGCACAAGAGTATGTTACAGTTTGACACTTTTAACAGGTTAAATTGCAAGTAAGAAACCATTTCTCAAATACAGGTTTAAGCTTTTGCATTGATCAGATCAATCCCTATAGCAAGCTTAAAGAATAGGGTTGAGGAAAGCCTTCATCAGACAACAGGACAATAACCTGTGCTGGATCAGACTGACCTGATGAGAAGAACTTCTGCAGGGGTATTTAAAGGAATGAAGTTACGCACACTCATTGACACACAGTATTGATGGAGGACAGATGAGGTCCTTAGAAGTAGGCGGGACAGTTTTGATTTGCACAAGGGGGATGTCAAAACCTGACCCCTGTGCCTCAAGCAGTATGAGTGGAGACCACATGTGTTCATCAGATAACCACCAGGTCATTGCCTCAGGAACTTAAGGAGGAGGTCAGCTGTCTTTGTTGTTCTTAACAGACAAAGGCCCACACAATTCCTAACAGCCAAGCCGGCACCGCAAAGTTACTTAGTGACACCTATTTCCTCCCCATATCCTTTCTCGAAGTCAACAGATCAATACCCATGTGTCCCCTATCATAAAACTTAATTCCAGTGGAACAGAAGGTTTATCATAAACATTCTTTCCTCTGTGCCTTTTGGCCTAAACAACATCTATAACACTTACATGTTAATAAACTTCTTGAGTGATCATAAAATTCCATAACTGGTTACAGTGCAAGCCTTTCCCCCTCCTGTGGTCAGCATCTCATGTTTGTGTTTGGCAATACTTTTTTTGCCTCAAACTTGTGAAAGTTTGTCAAACCATTTCTTTTTGTCATTTTTATGTGGTTCGCCCTTCCCCTGACACAGCGTTCACAGAACGAATTATTAAATCCCATGCATCCTTTTTGTATTTGATTTTGCAACCACTACTGACGCTGATAAATATTACATATTTTTGCCTGTACTTATTGCAGAAGTATTTCCACTTCTGAACTACAGAAGTAATTAGTTCTTTTGGCGTCTGATCCTCTATACTGTCTATACATGTTGGTTTAAGCATTTTTGCATTCTCCACGTTTTTACGATGTGTTTCCACTTCACCCTGCAGTTTAATGCCCTTTTATGGGAAATACCAGGGCGTTTACCTATGCTAATTAGGAACAACGGACACGCAAGAAAAGTCTTACTCAAATTCACGAACGTGTTCTTAAATGGCGTAATTGTTCACACCTACGTTCCTATAATGATGAATACCACGTCTTCGTAAATTCAAAGCGCGTTGAATTTACGAAGACGTGGTATTCATCATTATAGGAACGTAGGTGCGAACAATTAACGACATTTAAGAACACGTTCGTGAATTTGAGTAAGACTTTTCTTAGGACCTTTCTTAGGAACAAATTTAAAAAATAACTTAGGAAAACATTGAAGAATATGGCCCAATGCTTTTTTTTGTTAAAACTGTTCACACATCTAGACATTTCTCCTTTGCACTTCAGATACATATAAGACATTCTATATTTACCTAATACATATACCAACTATGCATGGTCTTTCTTGTTGGACTGTTCGTGTTATTTGTTTTACTATGTTTGCACTGTCCATATACATTTGATAATGTGTGTTCTAAATGCTGCAGCTGGGGTTCAAATTCCTTATGTGTGTAAACAGACTTGGTGAATTCACCTGATTCTGATACTTGGCACTCCTGGTACCATGAGGCGATACCTGCACCCTGATTAGATGGTAAGGGCACATGTCAGGGTAGATTAGATGGTAAGGGCACATGTCAGGGTAGATTAGATGGTAAGGGCACATGTCAGGGTAGATTAGATGGTAAGGGCACATGTCAGGGTAGATTAGATGGTAAGGGCACATGTCAGGGTAGATTAGATGGTAAGGGCACATGTCAGGGTAGATTAGATGGTAAGGGAACATGTCAGGGTAGATTAGATGGTAAGGGCACATGTCAGGGTAGATTAGATGGTAAGGGCACATGTCAGGGTAGATTAGATGGTAAGGGCACATGTCAGGGTAGATTAGATGGTAAGGGCACATGTCAGGGTAGATTAGATGGTAAGGGCACATGTCAGGGTAGATTAGATGGTAAGGGCACATGTCAGGGTAGATTAGATGGTAAGGGCATGTCCATATCCAGGTCTAGGTAGATGGTAAGTGAACAATCAGATGTCATGTGTTGGGTGAGGGAAAATGGGCGAGAAGAAAGACCTTTGTCAAGTATTGTCACTCTATTCGTGGATTGAATATATTGCACCTGATTACACACTAGCCATCTGCTCAGTCCAAGTCTTTATAGAAGTAGATTTTCCTAAACGACGAGTAGTTTATGCAGTTAATGTATTTTACCTTCCTTGCTGTACGGAATAAACATCCCTGTCAGTATTTGTTTTTAAATGAAACAAAAGAGCGTTGAATTAGTGAAATAAAAGTATCTGACAGCAATTGTCACAAACCAGGGTGCTGTATTGCAGTGAAGAACCAGCGCAAAGCGAAACCGTTTTGGTGTTTAATCCATAGGTACATGAAAACCCAACACTAAAACAACCAACGTAAAACACCATGCTAATAAAAACTGCACATAACAAGCGACTTACATAATACATTTAAACACAGCAACCTACCTACAAACACACAACGCCCAACACTCTACACTCTACACTCTACACCAATGTGACTTGACTACAGTAAACGACAAAGTGGTTACATTTCCCTGTGACTTAAATACCCATCTGATCACCCTGCTAACCACTAATTATGCCCAGCTGTGCTCATTAACCAACACCCTAATCACCAACCAGGAACTACAATGTGTGTCACCTACCATACTGTCCCATGTGAAACAAAAACCCTCACTCGTAACAACAATTCCCCCCAACCCTGGGTTTCAGGTACCATCCATGTAAGTAGCTCGGCTTCAATCGGTATTCGTTGCCATGGTATCTGACGCTGCACGGCTAACCTGCTCCGGGGCAGGTTATGTTCTGCATTCGAGATCTAAGTCAGAAGTTGGACCAATCAGCGGTGAGCAAAGACACATATAGGTGACGTAATTAATTCCTAGCTTCTGATCTCTGTTGCAATGGCTTCACATTTCACACACAGTCACACACACACACACACACATTATATATATATATATATATATATGAATACACACATTTTCATTTCATTCATTTTCAATATGATTAGCCTAAAATAATTATTTTACATTAATCGCCTATAAAATGTATTTCTTTAACTTAGGCATTAACTATCAGCAATGTTCCTCCAAGATTGTTCTTTTGCTTTGGCAGCAGAGACGGTGTTACTGCGTGCTTGAAAAACATTTTTATATTCTTCATATTTCTGAACAATAATTTCTTGCTCCTCCGCGGAAAAAATATATTGCTCTCGCCCTATCCATATCGAACGTGATTGGTTGTTCGGTGCCGACGTTACTTTTTTATGTGCACACGCGCGCGGAGTAATCAGAGTTTAAGGATCAAAGCCTGGGTTGACAAAGTAAGTTGAGCTGCTTCATGGTACCAATAAAGCCTGATTGCGTCGGTTTGATTTGTGCTAGTCAACCATTTACGGTCAGGTCCATACATATTAGATGAATGACCACCTGATGGCTTGCTAAACTTGTGCTAGTCTACCATAACCATTTACGGTCAGGTCCATACATATTAGATGAATGACCACCTGATGGCTTGCTAAACTTGTGCTAGTCTACCATAACCATTTACGGTCAGGGTCCATACATATTTGATGAATGACCACCTGATGGCTTGCTAAACTTGTGCTAGTCTACCATACCCATTTACGGTCAGGTCCATACATATTTGATGAATGACCACCTGATGGCTAGCTAAACTTGTGCTAGTCTACCATAACCATTTACGGTCAGGTCTATAAATATTTGGACATTGACAGACACCTGATCATGGAACAACAGAGGAGCCAATTGTCCAATTACTTTTGGTCCCTTGAAAAGAGGGGCATATGTAAAATGTGTTGTAATTCCTACACCGTTTACCTGATTTAGTCTACTATTTAGTTTATTATGAGGGTCTAAATACCCTCATAATAAAGCAGAGTCTGCCCTTAAAGTACATCTTGATTGTATCATTTCAAATCCATTGTGGTGGTGTACAGGGCCAAAGAGATGAAAATTGTGTCCAAATATTTATGTAACTGACTGTAACTGTGGTGGATTTTCAGTTCGTGTACATGTTTAGAAAAGTAGTTTGTTCAACAGCATTATAAGTTTGCTTACATAATTCGGTTGTTACATTATTTGTTTACATGTGTATATATCTGTTAAACTTCATATCATTTTAGTATAATTAGTTATAAACACATATGGTATTTGGTAAACTTAGAAGGAACAGACATCTTCAGTGACACCCATCCCCCATACATTCCAATGTGCTTGGGACAAAGCAAATGGTGTGATTGACAAGGGTGTGATATTGGATCCTGCCTGGGTGGGGTTAACTGATAAAGGAATGACAAGGAATATATTGATTGGTCATTGAGAGTGAACTGGGCGATGGGTCGATGTTTCTGACTGGTTTAAGGTTGGGGTATAAAAGCGGTTGAGCCCATGGGAACTGTCTCTTTCCTGCCTTTAACTAGCGCTGGTCAAATGGGAGAGGGCAAATTGCTTTTGGTTGGAAGCAATGTTGGTGTAAATAAATCTTCTTAAAAGGTAATCCGTTCGGCTCGTATATCATTACACACCATCCCATTCTCTACCATATAACATGATTTGAATTCCTTATAAATAACCATGCTGTGTTCTAAGCTGCCTTTATGGAAAGCAGCAGGTGATACAACACTCATTATATTCATGAGAGACTTGAAACTTGTAGTTTAGCTTAGAGACTTGACATCTCTGACATGTACCAGCTTAGCCTCTCTGAGTAGGTCACAGTCACACATTCAGAAAGTTTCCTCCTTGACTGGCTGCAGAAGTCTACCCTGGATTGAATCGGGATGCAACTCTCTGATGTATGAGGTCACAGCGTTAGTATATTAATCAAGATTATCTGTGGACGCACAGAAAAGTTTGTATGTATGTGTTTGTGTGTGTTTATTATTGTACACATGTTTTTTGGCTGTGGCTATTGGTCAAAATATTACATTTGAATTACTTTTTCAGCAGTGAGAAAGATGACTCAGATGAACTCTTGGAGCCACACGGCCATTATCAAGATCTACTCCATAATTACACGGCCATTATCAAGCTCTCCTCCATAAGTACACAGCCATTATCAAGCTCTCCTCCATAAGTACACGGCCATTATCAAGCTCTCCTCCAACAAGAAGTTCAAGAGCAGTTTTTCTGGTTCTACCATCGCTGCTCTCCTCAATGTGCCCTAAGGCTGAAAGAGTATGGCAGGGAGATGTGGTTTTACTCTTTGCCATCTGAAGTCACTGATTATGTTGCATATCGTGTAATGACACCCTGTGTTATAATGCAGAAAGAGACTGCCTTTACACTTACAGCCAGCAGGAACTAGTGTGTACAGCACTGTCTAGCATATGCTGCCCTCTAGAGGATAACTTATAAAGTGTCCCCAGTCTGATTGCTCAATGCATGGCCTTACTTTTGCATTTCAAAAATGATGAAAAATAAGTGTCTTCTTTCAAATGACATATACCATATGATCTTACATGGTTCGGCCATCTCCAGTTACATTTGTATGTCATTTTAGGCCAAAATTGAGTTTATAGCTTGGTCTAGGTTTTAAACACCAGCCAGAATGATTTATGGAAATTCACAGACTGTAGAATGGCTTGCAGTTGATGAAAAAAATATTCCAGTTCTGGAGAACAGTACTGTGAGATGACTGTTATGTTAGTTATGATATGTAATATTCCAGTTCTGGAGAACAGTACTGTGAGATGACTTATGTTAGTTATGATATGTAATATTCCAGTTCTGGAGAACAGTACTGTGAGATGACGGTTATGTTAGTTATGTTATGTAATATTCCAGTTCTGGAGAACAGTACTGTGAGATGACTGTTATGTCGTTGCCCCATTTGACATTTTGGTAAAAGCCGATTCCTGATCAGAGCTTCGATCCGCCCGGAGGTGTGAGATGCCGGACAAGCTCACCTCAGAATCTGGTAGGTAGTCATCTAGCCACGTTTCTGTGAAACACAGGGCAGATGAGGAGAGATCTCTGTATTTCCGACAGCAGCAGTAGGAGTTTGTCCATTTTTTTGCAGAGTGAGAACACGTTTTCAAGGAATATTCCATGGGGTCTTTTAAGTCTTCTGTGTCTGGCACAAATGAGCGCACCAGCCCACTTTCCTCTCCATCGGTTCCTCCAGAAGCTTAAGGCAGATACAGCTTTGACTAGAATGTCCAGTATTTCGGCAGATGATATGTGAAATATTGAGAATAGATCCACATCTCTTATGAGAAATTCTGAAGTGTAGTGTAGTACTGAAACAGCCCTGAAACAGCCCTTGTCAAGGTGCTGAATGACTTGCTTCTTTCTGGCGACTCTGGCGTGCTGTCGTTACTCTTGCTTCTTGACCTTAGCTCTGCCTTCGACACAGTCTCCCATGAACTACTTATGCTGCGCCTTGCGGATGTAGGTATTTCTGGTGATGCTCTATCTTGGTTTTACTCCTACCTCTCTGACAGACAATTCTACATTTTGGTACAGGATTCTCGGTCACCTGCTGTCCCCCTTACGCAAGGTGTCCCCCAGGGATCTGTTCTGGGGCCATTATTATTCATAATTTATATAATACCTCTTGGTCTCATCTTGCAACGTCATGGTTTTAATTATCATTTCTATGCTGATGACATCCAATTATACACTGTTTGTACACCTGTTTTGTCTGTCACGACTGACAAAATCTCAGCCTGTGTGCATGAAATAAAAGATTGGCTTCAATGTAATTTCCTAAAACTCAACATGGACAAAACTGAGATCATTTTTATTGGAACTCCATCTCTTATCAGGAAAATTCCCACTGATTTCAAGTGCGAGATTGCGGGCACTTTCATCAAACCATCTAACACTGTTAAAAATCTGGGTGTACTTTTTGACTCCTCCCTTTCACTCCAGTCTCATATCAAATCTGTCACTAAATCGGCCTTCTTTCACTTACGTCGGATCGCCAAACTCCGTCCTTTCCTCAACACTAAAGACGATGAAACTGTAATTCATTCATTCATAACATCACGTCTTGATTACTGCAATGCCCTTTTTATTGGTCTTCCTGCCAGCTCCATCTCCAGGTTGCAATATATTCAAAACTCTGCTGCTAGATTACTTACTCACACCAAGCGTTCTGCTCATATCACCCCAATTCTGTCTGATCTTCACTGGCTGCCAGTGGCCTATCGTATTCAATTCAAAATCCTCCTGCTCACTTTTAAATCTCTATACAGTTTAGCTCCCCCCTATCTTAGCAACCTGATCCATCCCTACAAACCGACACGTTCACTAAGATCCTCTGACTCTAGCCTTCTTGTAGTCCCTAAGTACCGGCTAGCTTCCATGGGGGCTAGATCGTTCAGTGTTGTTGCACCAACACTGTGGAACTCTCTCCCTCAATCACTCCGCCATGTCTGTACTCTATCTGATTTCAAATCCTTACTCAAAACCCACTTATTCTCTAAGTGTTATTTGTAAGTTTGTATTTCACTGTTGTTGTCCTTCTGTGTTTTTTTGGTGGTAATGTTTGTTATTACTGCTTACTGTTTTATGTCCTGAATTGTAAAGCGTCCTTGAGCCCTGGAAAGGCGCTATATAAATAAAACGTATTATTATTATTATTATTATTAGTGTAACATGGCATCAGCTGTTCAACCATTAATCATGTGTAAAATAAAACATATTGACACCTAATGAGTAAAGAGGAAGGCATTCGACATCCCAATAATCCAGCAACCACCTTTACATTGATTCATGTATATCTAAGCTAGGTTCATGTTACTCCTCCTGTCATATTTCGAGTATATCTAAGCTAGGTTCATGTTACTCTTCCTGGTATATTTAATGTATATCTAAGCTAGGTTCATGTTACTCCTCCTGGCATATTTCATGTATATCTAAGCTAGGTTCATGTTACTCCTCCTGGCATATTTCATGTATATCTGAGCTCTGGTTTGTTATGTTAGTACGTCGCGTTATGCACAATTTCATTTCAAATACAGTTTACTGTTCAGTGTTACATATTTTAATGTTCTCTTCTACTTCTGTGTATGGCTTTTTATACTCCACTACACCTTAATGCATCACATTTGTCTAGTTACACACTTCATTTTGATAACTCAGTTTACAAAGCTATTTGATTGGATTCTCTGCTCTATGTTCATCCGCTGTGTCCAGTGAGTGGCGACAGCTGAAGTAGCACATTCTGTTGACTGCATGGTGACATATAAGTGTTTCACTTATAAGAATCTTGTCAGGGTCTGCCATGCAGATCCCAAGGAGTAGACACAATCGCAGAGAAGCTTTTCCAACAAAGGGTTTTTATTCTCATCCAGGCAGGAACAGGCACAAGAAACGAGAACTTAAACAAGACACACACAAATCACAAATTAAACAAGGAACCACAGAACAGGATAACATTAACCTAATACACAATGAACATGAACTACAGTGTAACCAAAACTGACCCTACATCCAATAGTAAACATAAAACATCTAAGAAACAACAAACAAGAAAACATAAACGTGTTAACAGCACGAGCAACGTAGAAACAGAGAAACATACCTTAAACAATGCCCCGACACCAAAAGACTGACAAGACCCACACTAAATACAGACACTAACGAACCAAACACAAACAGACATGAAACAGAAACCCCACGTACCTTAAACAATGACCCGACAAACACACAGGAAAACAGGGAAGACTAAATACCAAACGTAACGAGGACTAACCAGCAACAGGTGAGAAAAAGGGCGGGAAAATTAAGGTAATAGGGGAAATAAAAGTACCAGGATGAAACACTAGGAACACCCACAAGATGGAGACAAACAAGCACACCACAACACAGGAACACACGGGAACACCCGTGAACCATGACAAATCTACTTTGTTTTAAATCAAGAAATAAAATGTGTTATTATTATGAGCTTATATCACTCACTGTCACACTGCAGAATCCTGGGATAAATATCTCATTTGTTTCACACAGTCGCTCAACCTGTTGAAAGGCTGAAACAACAATTTGCCCGTTATTTCAGTGATGATTTCAGTTTCAGTGAGGATATCTGTTATTTTGGTGAGAATTTCAGTTTATTTCCCTGGTTCAGACATCTCTTCAACTGTCACCAGATTGCCACACCTCTATAGCTCATGCTTTTTGTCTGTGACGACTAGATATCCTCAGTTGTCTGAAGCTATCGTAAAATGTCTTCTTCTCTTCGCCTCAATTTATCTGTGAAAGGCTGACTGCAATTTAACACAACAATAAACTCTTTGCCCTGTCCTTAGTTCCACTCGCGCGAGTTGAGTCAGAAAGAGGAAGTGTGAGCGGAATGCATCTTCTTTTAAAGCCTCTAGGAAACTCCTCCTAGCTTGTTTCAGAAGCGCCTCCCAACTCAGGTGAAATACTTCCTGTTTACAAGCACGAACTACTCATTACCGCCCCTAATGGTCGTATGATTAAAATACAGTTACTACTAAATGCAAACTTAAGAATAAGAGATAAAATGTAAACAAAATGTAAACAATCAATGCTATAGAATACTAATGAGGTAAACATAATAATAATATAAAAGAGATTAAGAAATATAAAATGTAAACAACCTGAAATTCTACCACAAACTCACCAGACACATATGTTGCCAGTGGGATGTTCGCTCTGGATATATAAGTGATCACTGTCCTACAGGATTTATTACGGATGTGCACACACCGAAATCTAAACCTTGTCTTATCCGACTGAGGAATTTCTAAATGATATATGTTTGAGTAGTATTACAGTGTCACATCTATAGTTGATCCGTACCTGCACTGCATCAATTCTGTAGCATCTTCATTGCTATTGGAAAAACATGTTCCTTTAAACCCCATGAGAGTATTTGGTCAGTGTAACCTCCTGTTTACGTAGGAACTGGCTGATACATAAAGGGGATGTTGTAACACTCTAGCTCTGATTATTATAATTTAAGATGAAATCATGTGTAATACTTGTTTAAAAAATGTAATCTGATTACTTTGTCAACACCTTATCCGATTGTTTAGGAAGCGCGGCCACGTTTTGGAAAACGATTAAGTCTCTAAAGGGTTGTAACTCCTATTCACGGCCACATCAGATTAATTTAGTCTCTGGCATCATCACTGATACACATGAGATAATAGTTTATTTTAATAATTATTTTATTTCCACAAGCTATATATTTGATTCAATAGCTAGGTCATCACAATTTGAGTGTGATCTAGATTCAGTTGAAGAAAGTCTTTTGTCTAATTCTGGGTTCCGGGTTTCAGACAATCTCATCTCATCTTCAACCGCTTATCCGGGATCGGGTCGCGGGGGGGGTAGCAGCTCTAGCAGGGGACCCCAAACTTCCCTTTCCCGGGCAACATTAGCCAGCTCTGACTGGGGAATCCCGAGGCGTTCCCAGGCCAGTGTGGAGATATAATCTCTCCACCTAGTCCTGGGTCTTCCCCGAGGTCTCCTCCCAGCTGGACGTGCCTGGAACACCTTTCTAGGGAGGCGCCCAGGTGGCATTCGTACAAGATGCCCGAACCACCTCAACTGGCTCCTTTCTATGCAAAGGAGCAGCGGCTCTACTCCGAGTTCCTCTCGGATGACTGAGCTTCTCACCCTATCTTTAAGGGAGAGGCCAGCCATCTTTCTGAGAAAACCCATTTCGGCCGCTTGTACCCGCGATCTCGTTCTTTCGGTCATGACCCAGCTTTCATGACCATAGGTGAGGGTAGGAACAAAGATTGTGACCGGTAGATCGAGAGCTTTGCCTTTCGGCTCAGCTCTCTTTTCGTCACAACGGTGCGGTGAAGCGAATGCAACACCGCCCCCGCTGCTCCGATCCTCCGACCAATCTCCCGCTCCATTGTTCCCTCACTCGCGAACAAGACCCGAGGTACTTGAACTCCTTCACTTGGAGTAAGGACTCATTCCCTACCCGGAGTAGGCACTCCACCGGTTTCCTGCTGAGAGTCATGGCCTCAGATTTAGAGGTGCTACGCCTTGATATCCTGTCCATGAATATTACAAACAGGATTGGTGACAAAGCGCAGCCCTGGCGGAGGCCAACCCCCACCTGGAACGAATCCGACTTACTGCCGTGGACACGGACATAGCTCATGCTTTGAGCGTACAGAGATTGGATGGCCCTGAGAAGAGACCCCCTCACCCCATACTCCCGCAGCACCTCCCACAAAAGATCCCGGGGTACCCGGTCATACGCCTTCTCCAGATCCACAAAACACATGTAGACTGGATGGGCATACTCCCAGGCCCCCTCCAGGATCCTTGCGAGAGTAAAGAGCTGGTCCGTGGTTCCCCGGCCAGGACGAAAACCGCATTGTTCCTCTTCAATCTGAGGTTCGACTATTGGCCGAACCCTCCTTTCCAGCACTTTGGAGTACACTTTACCAGGGAGGCTGAGGAGTGTGATACCTCTGTAATTGGCACACACTCTCTGGTCCCCCTTTTTAAAGAGGGGAACCACCACCCCGGTCTGCCACTCCTCTGGCACTGTCCCAGACTTCCATGCAATGTTGAAGAGGCGTGTCAACCAAGACAGCCCTTCCCCACCCAAAGCTTTTAGCATTTCTGGACGAATCTCATCAGTCCCTGGGGCTTTGCCACTGTGGAGTTGTTTGACTACCTCAGCGACTTCCCCCAGGGAAACTGACGATGACCCTCCATCAGCCTCCAGCTCTGCCTCTGTACTAGAGGGCGTGTAGGTCGGATTCAGGAGCTCCTCAAAATGCTCTTTCCAGCGCCCGATCACATCATCAGTTGAGGTCAACAGTGTCCCATCCTTACTGTACACAGCTTGGAGTCCTTCTCCATAGCTTCTCCAAACTTCTCCCACACCCGCTGCTTTGCCTCTGACACGGCAGCGGCTGCAGCCCTTCGGGCCTGTCGGTACCCTGCAGCTGCCTCCGGAGTCCCCAGGGCTAGCATATCCCTGAAGGCCTCCTTCTTCAGTCGGACAGCTTCCCTGACCACCGTGGTCCACCATGGTGTTCTAGGGTTACCACCCCTTGAGGCACCTAGGACCTTGAGACCACAGCTCACCGCCGCAGCTTCAGCAATAGAAGCTTTGAACATTGCTCACTCAGGTTCAATGCCCCCAACCTCCACAGGGATGCCTGAAAAGCTCCGCCGGAGGTGTGAGTTGAAGATCTTTCGGACAGGGGCCTCCTCCAGACGTTCCCAGTTCACCCGCACTACCCGTTTGGGCTTACCTGGTCTGTCCAATGCATTTCCCCACCCTCTGATCCAACTCACTACCAGATGGTGATCAGTTGACAGCTCTGCCCCTCTCTTCACCCGAGTGTCCAAAACATGCGGCCTTAGATCAGCCGATACGATCACAAAATTGATCATTGACCTTCGGCCTAGGGTGCTCTGGTACCATGTACACTTATGCGCCTCCTTATGTTCGAACATGGTGTTTGTTATAGACAATCCATGACTAGCACAGAAGTCCAATAACAAACGACCGCTCGGGTTTAGATCAGGGAGGCCGTTCCTCCCAATCACGCCTCTCCAGGTGTCTCCATCGTTGCCCACATGTGCGTTGAAGTCTCCCAGCAGAATGATGGAGTCCCCTACTGGAGCCCTATATAGGACTCCCTTCAGGGTCTCCAAGAAGGCTGAAAACTCCGAACTGCTGTTTGGTGCATAAGCACAAACAACAGTCAGAGTTTTCCCCCCCACCACCCTTAGGCGTAGGGAGGCAAACCTCTCATCCACCGGGGTAAACTCCAACACCGCCGTGCTCAGACGTGGGCTCGTGAGTATCCCCACACCAGCCCGCCGCATCTCACCCTGGGCAACTCCAGAGAAGAACAGAGTCCAACCCCTATCCAGGAGTAAGGTTCCAGAGCCACGGTTGTGCGTAGAGGTAAGTCCCACCAGATCCAACTGGTATCGCTCCACCTCACGCACAAGTTCTGGCTCCTTCCCCCCCAGTGAGGTGACGTTCCACGTCCCCAAAGCAAGCTTCTGCCGCCCGGGTCTGATCCATCGAGACCCCCCACCTTCACTGCCACCCATATGACAGCGCACCCGACCCCTGCGGTTGTTCCTGTGAGTGGTGGGCCCACAGGATGGAGAGGAGAGAGATGCCACGTATCTCGTTCGGTTTCAGACAATTCTATGGTAAATAATTATTGATTAGCAACGATTTCTTATGAAACCTGAGTAGATGTCCTCCCTATTCTGCTCCTTTCTCTCAAACTCTTCTTTTGAAATGAAAAGTTCATGGACGTCTGGGGAGCTTGCTGGTTTGGTGATCATCCTGGTTACACAATAGGTACGCCGGACTATAAAGTAAATGTTTTTCACCTTAAAACGATGATAAAATTAAAGACACATTTTTCTAAAACTAAATTCACAATATCAGAAAACACAACTAACAGCTAATTAGTCTAGGCTAATAATACATAAAAATTCTAATAATTCGCTATGAAGGGTTTTAATGTATTTCAATTGAGATTTTTTTAATAACTTAAAGCAAGTGCTTAAAAGACATTTTCCCTTTATTAGTGGAGATTTAACTGGGAATCAGATATCAACCTCTCAAACACATCATGTACAAGGTGGGAGTGTATCAGTAGTGCAAGAATCCCTCGGTCTGGATGACTCTGAAACACGACTGTACATCAATGAGGACATGGATGTTACTTCACCTTCAGATGTCTTCCAAAGTCAAGACGACATCTATGAGGAAGTCTTCAAACTATGTGCTGTACCTGTGGTAGAGGGTGAAAAGTATGTTCTGTCGGAGTTGGATAATGAATTCCATCATGAATGAGAAAAGAACCGCCCAGAAGCACTTGCTTAATCCTCCGACTTTCGTTTCATGTTTTTTAATCTTAAAGTAATTTGACATGTGGGGTTTCTTTTTTTCCTATCAACTTTAGACACTAAGAAATCTAAAGGGGCAGATCATTTGGAACCTGGTTTATTTAAATGAGGAGCATCTCTTATTTATAGTGCAGGAACACATATTTCTAACTTGACTTTATCCTTAGGACGTATTTCTACATTGTGTAAATCTGCTCATGTGCTGTCTCTTCACAAGGGTGGCGATCTCAACAGTTAACCCCGAAAATCATTATTAAATCGTTAATAAATGTGAAACTTCACTCCTTCCTGGCTGAGAAATGTATTTTAAATGTAAATCAATCTGGTTTTAGACCTCATTATAGCACTGTTACTGCCTCTATACTAGTTATGAATAACCTCATATAACTGTTACTTCCTCTATACTAGTTATATATGACCTCATTATAGCACTGTTACTGCCTCTATACTAGTTATATATGACCTCATTATAGCACTGTTACTGCCTCTATACTAGTTATGAATAACCTCATCATATCACTCTTACTGCCTCTATACTAGTTATGAATAACCTCATCATATCACTGTTACTGCCCCTATACTAGTTATGAATAACCTCATCATATCACTGTTACTGCCTCTATACTAGTTATATATGACCTCATTATAACACTGTTACTGCCTCTATACTAGTTATGAATGACATCAATATAACACTGTTACTGCCTCTAAACTAGTTTTGAATGATCTTGTAAATGCTCTAGATGCTAAATTAATTATGCTCAACTGTTCATTGACTTGTCTAAAGCCCTTTATACTGATGACCATGGTATCATGCTAGAGATATTGTCCTCAAATACACATCACTGTATCTTATAGCAGAACGTTGGTTGGTCCTCCTTTAAAGTACATCTGCCAGTACTACTGAAGCTGTTCAGATGTTATAACACACTGTTCTGTATGAAGTATGTTTATTATGTCCTCAGTTGTATATAATGTAATTCTGTACTGTTATGTATAAAGTATTTTCATAATGTTCCCAGTTGTATATAATGTAATTCTGTACTGTTCTGTATAAAGTATGTTCATTATGTCCTCAGTTGTATATAAGGTAATGCTGTACTTTTCAGTATAAAGTATGTTCATTAAGTATTCAGTTGTATATATTGAAATGCTGTACTGTTTTGTATAAAGTATGTTTATTATGACCTCAGTGGTATATAATGTAATTCCTTACTGTTCTGTATAAAGTATGTTCATTATGAACTCAGTTGTATATAATGTAATGCTGTACTTTTATGTATAAAGTATGTTCGTTATGTCCTTAGTTGTATATAATGTAATGCTGTACTGTTTTGTATTATGTATGATCATTATGTCCTCACTTTCATATATATTGAAATGCTGTACTGTTCTGTATAAAGTATGTTTATTATGTCCTCAGTTGTATATAATGTAATGCTGTACTGTTCTGTATAAAGTATGTTTAGTATGTCCTCAGTTGTATATAATGTAATGCTGTACTGTTCTGTATAAAGTATGTTCATTATGTCCAGAGTTGTATTTAATATAATGTAATGCTGTACTGTTCCGTATAAATTATGTTCATTATGTCCTCAGCTGTATATAATGTAATTCTGTACTGTTCTGTATAAAGTATTTTCATAATGTACTCAGTTGTATATAATGTAATTCTGTACTGTTCTGTATAAAGTATGTTCATTATGTCCTCATCACTGTATCTTATAGCAGAACGTTGGTTGGTCCTCCTTTAAAGTACATCTGCCAGTACCACTGAAGCTGTTCAGATGTTATAATACACATGTTATAATGTCTTATACCAGAACGTTGGTTGGACCTCCGTTAAAGTGCATAGGGAAGTACACGCGGAAAATGGAGAAAGTGCGTTATGTGGATATAGTTCCTTAAGACTAATTACAATTACATTAAATACAACTGAGGTCCAACCAACGTTCTGGTATAAGACATAATGAACATACATTATACAGAAAAGTACAGCATTACATTATATACAACTGAGGTCAAAATAAACTTACTTTATACAGAACAGTACAGCATTTTAATATATGTACAACTGAGGACATAATGAACATACATAATACAGAACAGTACAGAATTACATTATATACAACTGAGAACATTATGAAATTACTTTATACAGAACAGTACAGCATTACATTACATTAAATACAACTGAAGACATAATGAACATACTTTATACAGAACAGTACAGCATTACATTATATACAACTGAGAACATTATGAAATTACTTTATACAGAACAGTACAGCATTACATTACATTAAATACAACTGAAGACATAATGAACATACTTTATACAGAACAGTACAGCATTACATTATATACAACTGAGGAAATAATGAACATACTTTATACAGAAAAGTACAGCATTACATTACATTAAATACAACTGAAGACATAATGAACATACTGTATACAGATCAGTACAGCATTACATTATATACAACTGAGGAAATAATGAACATACATAATACAGAAGTGTATAGCATTACATTATATTCAACTGAGGAAATAATGAACATACTTTATACAGAACAGTACAGCATTACATTACATTAAATACAACTGAAGACATAATGAACATACTTTATACAGAACCGTACAGCATTACATTACATTATATACAACTGAGAACATAATGAACATACATAATAAAGAACATTATATACAACTGAGGACATTATGAACATACTTTTTACAGAACAGTACAGAATTACATTATATACAACTGAGAACATTATGAAAATACTTTATACAGAACGGTACAGAATTACATTATATACAACTGAGGACATAATAATCATACTTTATACAGAACAGTACAGCATTTCAATATATATACAATTGAGGACATAACGCACATACTTTATACAGAAAAGTACAGCATGTCCTTAGTTGCATATAATGTAATGACATTATATGCAACTAAGGACATAACGAACATACTTCATACTGAAAAGTACAGCATTACCTTATATACAACTGAGGACATAATGAACATACTTTATACAGAACAGTACAGAATTACATTATATACAACTGAGTACATTATGAAAATACTTTATACAGAACAGTACAGAATTACATTATATACAGCTGAGGACATAATGAACATAATTTATACGGAACAGTACAGCATTACATTATATTAAATACAACTCTGGACATAATGAACATACTTTATACAGAACAGTACAGCTTTACATTATATACAACTGAGGTAATAATGAACATACTTTATACAGAACAGTACAGCATTACATTACATTATATACAACTAAGGACATTATGAAAATACTTTATACATAAAAGTACAGCATTACATTATATACAACTGAGTTCATAATGAACATACTTTATACAGAACAGTAAGGAATTACATTATATACCACTGAGGTCATAATAAACATACTTTATACAAAACAGTACAGCATTTCAATATATACAACTGAATACTTAATGAACATACTTTATACTGAAAAGTACAGCATTACCTTATATACAACTGAGGACATAATGAACATACTTTATACAGAACAGTACAGAATTACATTATATACAACTGGGAACATTATGAAAATACTTTATACATAACAGTACAGAATTACATTATATACAACTGAGGACATAATAAACATACTTTATACAGAACAGTACAGCATTACATTATTATATACAACTGAGGACATAATAAACATACTTTATACAGAACAGTACAGCATTTCAATATATATAACTGGGAACATTATGGAAATACTTTATACATAACAGTACAGAATTACATTATATAAAACTGAGGACATAATAAACATAGTTCATACAGAACAGTACAGCATTACATTATATATAACTGAGGACATAACTAACATACGTTATACAGAACAGTACTGCATTTCAATTAATATATACAACTCTGGACATAATGAACATACTTTATACAGAACAGTACAGCTTTACATTATATACAACTGAGGTAATAATGAACATACTTTATACAGAACAGTACAGCATTACATTACATTATATACAACTGAGAACATTATGAAAATACTTTATACAGAACAGTACAGCATTACATTATATACAACTGAGGACATACTAAACATACTTTATACAGAACAGTACAGCATTACATTATATACAACTGAGGACATAATAAACATACTTTATACAGAACAGTACAGCATTACATTATATACAACTGAGGACATAATGAACATACTTTATACAGAACAGTACAGCATTACATTATATACAACTGAGGACATAATGAACATACTTTATACAGAACAGTACAGCATTACATTATATACAACTGAGGACATAATAAACATACTTTATACAGAACAGTACAGCATTTCAATATATATACAACTGAGGACATAATGAACATACTTAATACAAAACAGTACAGCATTACATTATATACAACTAAGGACATAACGAACATACTTTATACATAAAAGTACAGCATTACATTATATACAACTGAGTTCATAATGAACATACTTTATACAGAACAGTAACAGAATTACATTATATACAACTGAGGAACATAATAAAATACTTTATACAGAACAGTACAGCATTTCAATATATACAACTGAGGACATAATGAACATACTTTATACAGAACAGTACAGCATTACCATTATATACAACTGAGGACATAATGAACATACTTTATACAGAACAGTACAGAATTACATTATATACAACTGGGAACATTATGAAAATACTTTATACATAACAGTACAGAATTACATTATATACAACTGAGGACATAATAAACATACTTATACAGAACAGTACAGCATTACATTATATACAACTGAGGACATAATAAACATAATTTTTATACAGAACAGTACAGCATTTCAATATATATAACTGGGAACATTATGGAAATACTTTATACATAACAGTACAGAATTACATTATATAAAACTGAGGACATAATAAACATAGTTCATACAGAACAGTACAGCATTACATTATATATAACTGAGGACATAACTAACATACGTTATACAGAACAGTACTGCATTTCAATTAATATATACAACTGAGGAGATACTAAACATACTTTATACAGAACAGTACAGCATTTCAATATATATACAACTGAGGACATAATGAATATACATAATACAGAACAGTACAGCATTACATTCTATACAACTAAGGACATAACGAACATACTCTATACTGAAAAGTACAGCATTACATTATATACAACTGAGGAAATAATGAACATACTTTATACAGAACAGTACAGCATTACATTACATTATATACAGCTGAGGACATAATAAACATACTTTATACAGAACAGTACAGAATTACATTATATACAACTGGGAACATTATGAAAATACTTTATACATAACAGTACAGAATTACATTATATACAACTGAGGACATAATAAACATACTTCATACAGAACAGTACAGCATTACATTATTATATACAACTGAGGACATAATAAACATACTTTATACAGAACAGTACAGCATTTCAATATATATAACTGGGAACATTATGGAAATACTTTATACATAACAGTACAGAATTACATTATATAAAACTGAGGACATAATAAACATAGTTCATACAGAACAGTACAGCATTACATTATATATAACTGAGGACATAACTAACATACGTTATACAGAACAGTACTGCATTTCAATTAATATATACAACTGAGGAAATAATGAACATACTTTATACAGAACAGAACAGCATTACAATACATTAAATACAACTGAAGACATAATGAACATAATTTATACAGAACAGTACAGCATTACATTATATACAATTGAGGACATAATGAACATAATTTATACAGATCAGTACAGCATTACATTGTATTAAATATAACTCTGGACATAATGAACATACTTTATACAGAACAGTACAGCATTACATTATATACAACTGAGCACATACTAAACATACTTTATACAGAACAGTACAGCATTTCAATATATATACAACTGAGGAAATAATGAACATACTTTATACAGAACAGTACAGCATTACATTACATTAAATACAACTGAAGACATAATAAACATACTTTATACAGAACAGTACAGCATTTCAATATATATATACAACTGAG
>CM055755.1:13563899-13579743 GCA_029465975.1 Dallia pectoralis
AACAGTACAGCAATTCAATATATATACAACTGAGGACATAATGAACATACATAATACAGAACAGTACAGCATTACATTATATACAACTAAGGACATAACTAAAATACATTATACAAAACATTACAGCCTTTCAATTAATATATACAACTGAGGAAATAATAAACATACTTTATACAGAACAGTACAGCATTACATTACATTATATACAGCTGAGGACATAATAAACATACTTTATACAGAACAGTACAGCATTTCAATTAATATATACAACTGAGGAAATAATGAACATACTTTATACAGAACAGTACAGCATTACATTATATACAACTGAGGAAATAATGAACATACTTTATACAGAAAAGTACAGCATTACATTATATACAACTGAGGACATAATGAACAGCCTTTATACAGAAAAGTACAGCATTACATTATATACAACTGAGGACATAATGAACATACTTTATACAGAACAGTAAAGCAATACATTATATACCACTGAATTCATAATGAACATACTTCATACAGAACAGTACAGCAATACATTATATATAACTGAGGACATAACTAAAATACATTATACAAAACATTACAGCATTTCAATTAATATATACAACTGAGGAAATAATGAACATCCTTTATACAGAACAGTACAGCATTATATTACATTAAATACAACTGAAGACATAATGAACATACTTTATACTGAACATTACAGCATTACATTATATACAACTGAGGACATAATGAACATACATAATACAGAACAGTACAGCATTACATTATATATAACTGAGGACATAACTAACATACGTTATACAGAACAGTACAGCATTACAATACATTAAATACAACTGAAGACATAATGAACATACTTTATACAGAAAAGTAAAGCAGGACATAAGAACATAATTTATACATTATATTACCACTAATGAACATACTTTATACAGAACAGTCATAATAAACATACTTTACACAAAACAGTACAGCATTTCAATATATACAACTGAATACTTAATGAACATACTTTATACTGAAAAGTACAGCATTACCTTATATACAACTGAGGACCTAATGAACATACTTTATACAGAACAGTACAGAATTACATTATATACAACTGGGAACATTATGAAAATACTTTATACATAACAGTACAGAATTACATTATATAAAACTGAGGACATAATAAACATAGTTCATACAGAACAGTACAGCATTACACTATATATAACTGAGGACATAACTAACATACGTTATACAGAACAGTACTGCATTTCAATTAATATATACAACTGAGGAAATAATGAACATACTTTATACAGACCTCCCCGGGAATCATCACCTTAACGTGGTGGAGAGGTTTGTGTGCCCCTATGAACCTGAGGGCTGGGTTGTCTGGAGCTTCATGCTCCTGGTAGGGTTTCCCAAGGCAAAGTGGTCTCAGGCGAGGGGCCAGACTAAGAATGGTTCACCAAGACCCCATGAAAGATAGAGGGAAAAGGAGCGAGACCCTGCCTGGAGGAAGCCCAGGGCCCTCGTCTGGAGCCAGGCCCAGACGGCGGGCTCGAAAGCGAGCGTCTGGTGGCCGGGTTTGCCACGGAGCCCGGCCGGGCACAGCCCGAACGAGATACGTGGCATCTCTCTCCTCTCCATCCTGTGGGCCCACCACTCACAGGAACAACCGCAGGGGTCGGGTGCGCTGTCATATGGGTGACAGTGAAGGTGGGGGTCTCGACGGATCAGACCCGGGCGGCAGAAGCTTGCTTTGGGGACGTGGAACGTCACCTCACTGGGGGAAGGAGCCAGAACTTGTGCGTGAGGTGGAGCGATACCAGTTGGATCTGGTGGGACTTACCTCTACGCACAACCGTGGCTCTGGAACCTTACCCCTGGATAGGGGTTGGACTCTGTTCTTCTCTGGAGTTGCCCAGGGTGAGAGGCGGCGGGCTGGTGTGGGGATACTCACGAGCCCACGTCTGAGCACGGCGGTGTTGGAGTTTACCGGTGGATGAGAGGTTTGCCTCCCTACGCCTAAGGGTGGTGGGGGAAAACTCTGACTGTTGTTTGTGCTTATGCACCAAACAGCAGTTCGGAGTATTCAGCCTTCTTGGAGACCCTGAAGGGAGTCCTATATAGGGCTCCAGTAGGGGACTCCATCATTCTGCTGGGAGACTTCAACGCACATGTGGGCAACGATGGAGACACCTGGAGAGGCGTGATTGGGAGGAACGGCCTCCCTGATCTAAACCCGATGGGTCGTTTGTTATTGGACTTCTGTGCTAGTCATGGATTGTCTATAACAAACACCATGTTCGAACATAAGGAGGCGCATAAGTGTACATGGTACCAGAGCACCCTAGGCCGAAGGTCAATGATCAATTTTGTGATCGTATCGGCTGATCTAAGGCCGCATGTTTTGGACACTCGGGTGAAGAGAGGGGCAGAGCTGTCAACTGATCACCATCTGGTAGTGAGTTGGATCAGAGGGTGGGGAAAGACTTTGGACAGACCAGGTAAGCCCAAACGGGTGGTGCGGGTGAACTGGGAACGTCTGGAGGAGGCCCCTGTCCGAAAGATCTTCAACTCACACCTCCGGCGGAGCTTTTCAGGCATCCCTGTGGAGGTTGGGGGCATTGAACCTGAGTGGGCAATGTTCAAAGCTTCTATTGCTGAAGCTGCGGCGGTGAGCTGTGGTCTCAAGGTCCTAGGTGCCTCAAGGGGTGGTAACCCTAGAACACCGTGGTGGACCACGGTGGTCAGGAAGCTGTCCGACTGAAGAAGGAGGCCTTCAGGGATATGCTAGCCCTGGGGACTCCGGAGGCAGTTGCAGGGTACCGACAGGCCCGAAGGGCTGCAGCCGCTGCCGTGTCAGAGGCAAAGCAGCGGGTGTGGGAGAAGTTTGGAGAAGCTATGGAGAAGGACTTTCGGTCGGCACCAAAATGCTTCTGGAAAACCGTTCGGCACCTCAGAAGGGGAAAACGGGGAACCATCCAAGCTGTGTACAGTAAGGATGGGACACTGTTGACCTCAACTGATGATGTAATCGGGCGCTGGAAAGAGCATTTTGAGGAGCTCCTGAATCCGACCTACACGCCCTCTAGTACAGAGGCAGAGCTGGAGGCTGATGGAGGGTCATCGTCAGTTTCCCTGGGGAAGTCGCTGAGGTAGTCAAACAACTCCACAGTGGCAAAGCCCCAGGGACTGATGAGATTCGTCCAGAAATGCTAAAAGCTTTGGGTGGGGAAGGGCTGTCTTGGTTGACACGCCTCTTCAACATTGCATGGAAGTCTGGGACAGTGCCAGAGGAGTGGCAGACCGGGGTGGTGGTTCCCCTCTTTAAAAGGGGGACCAGAGAGTGTGTGCCAATTACAGGGTATCACACTCCTCAGCCTCCCTGGTAAAGTGTACTCCAAAGTGCTGGAAAGGAGGGTTCGGCCAATAGTCGAACCTCAGATTGAAGAGGAACAATGCGGTTTTCGTCCTGGCCGGGAACCACGGACCAGCTCTTTACTCTCGCAAGGATCCTGGAGGGGGCCTGGGAGTATGCCCATCCAGTCTACATGTGTTTTGTGGATCTGGAGAAGGCGTATGACCGGGTACCCGGGATATTTTGTGGGAGGTGCTGCGGGAGTATGGGGTGAGGGGGTCTCTTCTCAGGGCCATCCAATCTCTGTACGCTCAAAGCATGAGCTGTGTCCGTGTCCTTGGCAGTAAGTCGGATTCGTTCCCGGTGGGGGTTGGCCTCCGCCAGGGCTGCGCTTTGTCACCAATCCTGTTTGTAATATTCATGGACAGGATATCAAGGCGTAGTCATGGGGGAGGGGTTCCCGTTCGGTGGGCTGATGGTCACATCACTGCTTTTTGCGGATGATGTGGTCCTGATGGCCTCATCGGTCGGTGACCTTCAGCACTCACTGGATCGGTTCGCAGCCGAGTGTGAAGCGGCTGGGATGAGGGTTAGCACCTCTAAATCTGAGGCCATGACTCTCAGCAGGAAACCGGTGGAGTGCCTACTCCGGGTAGGGAATGAGTCCTTACTCCAAGTGAAGGAGTTCAAGTACCTCGGGGTCCTGTTCGCGAGTGAGGGAACAATGGAGCGGGAGTTTGGTCGGAGGATCGGAGCAGCGGGGGCGGTGTTGCATTCGCTTCACCGCACCGTTGTGACGAAAAGAGAGCTGAGCCGAAAGGCAAAGCTCTCGATCTACCGGTCAATCTTTGTTCCTACCCTCACCTATGGTCATGAAAGCTGGGTCATGACCGAAAGAACGAGATCGCGGGTACTACTTTATACAGAACAGTACAGAATTACATTATATACAACTGAAGACATAATGAACATACTTTATACTGAAAAGTAAAGCATTACATTATATACAACTGAGGACATAATGAACATAATTTATACAGAACAGTACAGCATTACATTATATACAATTGAGGACATAATGAACATAATTTATACAGATCAGTACAGCATTACATTGTATTAAATATAACTCTGGACATAATGAACATACTTTATACAGAACAGTACAGCATTACATTATATACAACTGAGCACATACTAAACATACTTTATACAGAACAGTACAGCATTTCAATATATATACAACTGAAGACATAATGAACATACTTTATACAGAAAAGTACAGCATTACATTATATACAACTGAGGTCAAAATAAACTTACTTTATACAGAACAGTACAGCATTTTAATATATGTACAACTGAGGAAATAATGAACATACATAATACAGAACAGTACAGCATTACGTTATATATAACTGAGGACATAACTAACATACATTATACAGAACAGTACAGCATTTCAATTAATATATACAACTGAGGAAATAATGAACATACTTTATACAGAACAGTACAGCATTACATTACATTAAATACAACTGAAGACATAATGAACATACTTTATACAGAACAGTACAGCATTACATTATATACAACTGAGGAAATAATGAACATACTTTATACAGAACAGTACAGCATCACATTACATTATATACAACTGAATACATAATGAACATACTTCATACAGAACAGTACAGCATTACATTATATATAACTGAGGATATAACTAACATACATTATACAGAACAGTACAGCATTTCAATTAATATATACAACTGAGGAAATAATGAACATACTTTATACAGAACAGTACAGCATTACATTATATACAACTGAGGAAATAATGAACATACTTTATACAGAAAAGTACAGCATTACATTACATTAAATACAACTGAAGACATAATGAACATACTTTATACAGAACAGTACAGCATTACATTATATACAACTGAGGAAATAATGAACATACTTTATACAGAAAAGTACAGCATTACATTATATACAACTGAGGACATAATGAACATACTTTATACAGAACAGTACAGCATTACATTATATTATATACAGCTGAGGACATAATAACATACTTTATACAGAACAGTACAGCATTACATATATACAACTGAGGACATAATGAACATACTTTATACAGAACAGTACAGCATTACATTATATATAAACTGAGGACATAATAAACATACTTTATACAGAACAGTACAGCATTTCATTATATATACAACTGAGGACATAATGAACATACTTTATACAGAACAGTACAGCATTACATTATATATAACTGAGGACATAATGAACATACTTTATACAGAACAGTACAGCATTACATTATATACAACTGAGGACATAATGAACATACTTTATACAGAACAGTACAGCATTACATTATATACAACTGAGGACATAATGAACATACTTTATACAGAACAGTACAGCATTACATTATATACAACTGAGGACATAATGAACATACTTTATACAGAACAGTACAGCATTACATTATATACAACTGAGGACATAATAACATACATTATACAGAACAGTACAGCATTTCATTATATATACAACTGAGGACATAATGAACATACTTTATACAGAACAGTACAGCATTACATTATATACAACTGAGGACATAATGAACATACTTTATACAGAACAGTACAGCATTACATTATATACAACTGAGGACATAATGAACATACTTTATACAGAACAGTACAGCATTACATTATATACAACTGAGGACATAATAAACATACTTTATACAGAACAGTACAGCATTTCAATTATATATACAACTGAGGACATAATGAACATACTTTATACAGAACAGTACAGCATTACATTATATACAACTGAACATAATGAACATACTTTATACAGAACAGTACAGCATTACATTATATACAACTGAGGACATAATGAACATACTTTATACAGAACAGTACAGCATTACATTATATACACAACTGAGGACATAATGAACATACTTTATACAGAACAGTACAGCATTACATTATATACAACTGAGGACATAATGAACATACTTTATACAGAACAGTACAGCATTACATTATTATATACAACTGAGGACATAATGAACATACTTTATACAGAACAGTACAGCATTACATTATATACAACTGAGGACATAATAAACATACATTTATACAGAACAGTACAGCATTACAATAATATACAACTGAGGACATAATGAACATACAGCATTATACAGAACAGTACAGCATACATTATATACAACTGAGGACATAATGAACATACTTTATACAGAACAGTACAGCATTACATTATATACAACTGAGGACATAATGAACATACTTTATACAGAACAGTACAGCATTACATTATATACAACTGAGGACATAATGAACATACTTTATACAGAACAGTACAGCATTACATTATATACAACTGAGGACATAATGAACATACTTTATACAGAACAGTACAGCATTACATTATATACAACTGAGGACATAATGAACATACTTTATACAGAACAGTACAGCATTACATTACATTATATACAACTGAACATAATGAACATACTTTATACAGAACAGTACAGCATTACATTACATTATATACAACTGAGGACATAATAAACATACTTTATACAGAACAGTACAGCATTTCAATATATATACAACTGAGGACATAATGAACATACATAATACAGAACAGTACAGCATTACATTATATACAACTGAGGACATAATAAACATACTTTATACAGAACAGTACAGCATTACATTATATACAACTGAGGACATAATAATGAACATACTTTATACAGAACAGTACAGCATTACATTATATACAACTGAGGACATAATGAACATACTTTATACAGAACAGTACAGCATTACATTATATATACAACTGAGGACATAATGAACATACTTTATACAGAACAGTACAGCATTACATTATATATATAACTGAGGACATAATGAACATACTTTATACAGAACAGTACAGCATTACATTATATACAACTGAGGACATAATGAACATACTTTATACAGAACAGTACAGCATTACATTATATACAACTGAGGACATAATGAACATACTTTATACAGAACAGTACAGCATTACATTATATACAACTGAGTTCATAATGAACATACTTTATACAGAACAGTACAGCAATTACATTATATACAACTGAGGACATAATGAAACATACTTTATACAGAACAGTACAGCATTATATATAACAACTGAGGACATAATGAACATACTTTATACAGAAAAGTACAGCATTACATTATATACAACTGAGGACATAATGAACATACTTTATACAGAACAGTACAGCATTACATTATATACAACTGAGGACATAATGAACATACTTTATACAGAACAGTACAGCATTACATTATATACAACTGAGGACATAATGAAAATACTTTATACAGAACAGTACAGCATTTCACATTATATACAACTGAGGACATAATGAACATACTTTATACAGAACAGTACAGCATTACATTATAAATACAACTGAGACATAATGAACATACTTTATACAGAACAGTACAGCATTACATTATATACAACTGAGGACATAATGAACATACATTTATACAGAACAGTACAGCATTACATTATATACACTGAGGACATAATAAACATACTTTATACAGAACAGTACAGCATTACATTATATACAACTGAGGATACTAATGAACATACTTTATACAGAACAGTACAGCATTACAATTATATACAACTGAAGACATAATGAACATACTTTATACAGAAAAGTAAAGCATTACATTATATACAACTGAGGACATAATGAACATAATTTATACAGAATAGTACAGCATTACATTATATTAAATACAACTCTGGACATAATGAACATACTTTATACAGAACAGAACAGCATTACATTATATATAACTGAGGACATAACTAACATACATTATACAGAACAGTACAGCATTTCAATTAATATATACAACTGAGGAAATAATGAACATACTTTATACAGAACAGTACAGCATTACATTACATTATATACAACTGAGAACATTATGAAAATACTTTATACAGAACAGTACAGCATTACATTATATACAACTGAGGACATACTAAACATACTTTATACAGAACAGTACAGCAATTCAATATATATACAACTGAGGACATAATGAACATACTTTATACAGAACAGTACAGCATTACATTATATACAACTGAGGAAATAATGAACATACTTTATACAGAACAGTACAGCATTACATTATATACAACTGAGGAAATAATGAACATAATACAGAACATACAGCATTACATTACATAACAACTGAAGACATAAGCATTACATTACATTATATACAACTGAGGACATAATGAACATACTTTATACAGAACAGTACAGCATTACATTATATACAACTGAGGACATAATGAACATACTTTATACAGAACAGTACAGCATTTCAATATATATACAACTGAGGACATAATGAACATACTTTATACAGAACAGTACAGCATTACATTATATACAACTGAGGACATAATGAACATACTTTATACAGAACAGTACAGCATTACATTATATACAACTGAGGACATAATGAACATACTTTATACAGAACAGTACAGCATTACATTATATACAACTGAGGACATAATGAACATACTTTATACAGAACAGTACAGCATTACATTATATACAACTGGACATAATGAACATACTTTATACAGAACAGTACAGCATTACATTATATACAACTGAGGACATAATGAACATACTTTATACAGAACAGTACAGCATTACATTATATATATACAACTGAGGACATAATGAAAATACTTTATACAGAACAGTACAGCATTACATTATATACAACTGAGGACATAATAAACATACTTTATACAGAACAGTACAGCATTATTACATTATATACAACTGAGGACATAATGAACATACTTTATACAGAACAGTACAGCATTACATTATATACAACTATACAGAACAGTACAGCACATATATACAACTGAGGACATAACAACATACTTTATACAGAACAGTACAGCATTACATTATATACAACTGAGGACATAATGAACATACTTTATACAGAACAGTACAGCATTACATTATATACAACTGAGGAAATAATGAACATACTTTATACAGAACAGTACAGCATTACATTATATACAACTGAGGACATAATAAACATACTTTATACAGAACAGTACAGCATTTCAATATATATACAACTGAGGACATAATGAACATACATAATACAGAACAGTACAGCATTACATTATATACAACTAAGGACATAACGAACATACTTTATACATAAAAGTACAGCATTACATTATATACAACTGAGTTCATAATGAACATACTTTATACAGAACAGTAAGGAATTACATTATATACCACTGAGGTCATAATAAACATACTTTATACAAAACAGTACAGCATTTCAATATATACAACTGAATACTTAATGAACATACTTTATACTGAAAAGTACAGCATTACCTTATATACAACTGAGGACATAATGAACATACTTTATACAGAACAGTACAGAATTACATTATATACAACTGGGAACATTATACATAAATGAACAGAACAGTACAGCATTACATTATATACAACTGAACATAATGTACAGAACATTACATTATATACAACTGAGGACATAATGAACATACTTTATACAGAACAGTACAGCATTACATTATATACAACTGAAGACATAATGAACATACTTTATACAGAACAGTACAGCATTACATTATATATACAACTGAGGACATAATAACATACTTTATACAGAACAGTACAGCATTACATTATATACAACTGAGGACATAATGAACATACTTTATACAGAACAGTACAGCATTACATTATATACAACTGAGGACATAATGAACATACTTTATACAGAACAGTACAGCATTACATTATATACAACTGAGGACATAATGAACATACTTTATACAGAACAGTACAGCATTTCATTATATACAACTGAGGACATAATGAACATACTTTATACAGAACAGTACAGCATTACATTATATACAACTGAGGACATAATAACATACATTATACAGAACAGTACAGCATTTCAATTAATTATATACAACTGAGGAAATAATGAACATACTTTATACAGAACAGTACAGCATTACATTACATTAAATACAACTGAAGACATAATGAACATACTTTATACAGAACAGTACAGCATTACATTATATACAACTGAGGAAATAATGAACATACTTTATACAGAACAGTACAGCATTACATTATAAATACAACTGAAGACATAATGAACATACTTTATACAGAACAGTACAGCATTACATTATATACATTATATACAACTGAGGACAACTGAGGACATAATGAACATACTTTATACAGAACAGTACAGCATTACATTATATACAACTGAGGACATAATGAACATACTTTATACAGAACAGTACAGCATTACATTATATACAACTGAGGACATAATGAACATACTTTATACAGAACAGTACAGCATTACATTATATACAACTGAGGAAATAATGAACATACTTTATACAGAACAGTACAGCATTACATTATATACAACTGAGGACATAATGAACATACTTTATACAGAACAGTACAGCATTACATTACATATACAACTGAGGACATAATGAACATACTTTATACAGAACAGTACAGCATTACATTATATACAACTGAGGACATAATGAACATACTTTATACATAAAACAGTACAGCATTACATTATATACAACTGAGGACATAATGAACATACTTTATACAGAACAGTACAGCATTACATTATATACAACTGAGGACATAATGAACATACTTTATACAGAACAGTACAGCATTACATTATATACAACTGAGGACATAATAACATACTTTATACAGAACAGTACAGCATTTCAATTATATATACAACTGAGGACATAATGAACATACTTTATACAGAACAGTACAGCATTACATTATATACAACTGAGGACATAATAAACATACTTTATACAGAACAGTACAGCATTTCATTATATACAACTGAGGACATAATGAACATACTTTATACAGAACAGTACAGCATTACATTATATACAACTGAAGACATAATGAACATACTTTATACAGAAAAGTACAGCATTACATTATATACAACTGAGGACATAATGAACATACTTTATACAGAACAGTACAGCATTACATTATATATACAACTGAGGACATAATGAACATACTTTATACAGAACAGTACAGCATTACATTATATACAACTGAACAATAACATACATTTCAATTATTATATATATACAACTGAGGACATAATACATACTTTATACAGAACAGTACAGCATTACATTATATACAACTGAGGACATAATAACATACTTTATACAGAACAGTACAGCATTTCATTATATATACAACTGAGGACATAATGAACATACTTTATACAGAACAGTACAGCATTACATTATATACAACTGAGGACATAATGAACATACTTTATACAGAACAGTACAGCATTTTACATTATATACAACTGAGGACATAATGAACATACTTTATACAGAACAGTACAGCATTACATTATATATACAACTGAGGACATAATAACATACTTTATACAGAACAGTACAGCATTACATTATATATAACTGAGGACATAATGAACATACTTTATACAGAACAGTACAGCATTACATTATATACAACTGAGGACATAATGAACATACTTTATACAGAACAGTACAGCATTACATTATATACAACTGAGGACATAATGAACATACTTTATACAGAACAGTAAAGCAGCATTACATTATATACAACTGAGACATAATGAACATACTTTATACAGAACAGTACAGCATTACATTATATACAACTGAGGACATAATGAAACATACTTTATACAGAACAGTACAGCATTACATTATATACAACTGAGGACATAATGAACATACTTTATACAGAACAGTACAGCATTACATTATATACAACTGATACATAATGAACATACTTTATACAGAACAGTACAGCATTACATTATTATATACAACTGAGGACATAATGAACATACTTTATACAGAACAGTACAGCATTACATTATATACAACTGAGGACATAATGAACATACTTTATACAGAACAGTACAGCATTATATTATATTACAACTGAGGACATAATGAACATAATACAGAACAGTACAGCATTACATTATATACAACTGAGGACATAACTAACATACATTATACAGAACAGTACAGCATTTCAATTAATATATACAACTGAGGAAATAATGAACATACTTTATACAGAACAGTACAGCATTACATTACATTATATACAACTGAGAACATTATGAAAATACTTTATACAGAACAGTACAGCATTACATTATATACAACTGAGGACATACTAAACATACTTTATACAGAACAGTACAGCATTTCAATATATATACAACTGAGGACATAATGAACATACATAATACAGAACAGTACAGCATTACATTATATACAACTGAGGACATAATGAACATACTTTATACAGAACAGTACAGCATTACATTATATACAACTGAGGACATAATGAACATACATTATACAGAACAGTACAGCATTACATTATATACAACTGAGGACATAACGAACATACTTTATACTGAAAAGTACAGCATTACATTATATACAACTGAGGAAATAATGAACATACTTTATACAGAACAGTACAGCATTACATTACATTATATACAGCTGAGGACATAATAAACATACTTTATACAGAACAGTACATCATTTCAATATATATACAACTGAGGACATAATGAACATACATAATACAGAACAGTACAGCATTACATTATATACAACTAAGGACATAACGAACATACTTTATACATAAAAGTACAGCATTACATTATATACAACTGAGTTCATAATGAACATACTTTATACAGAACAGTAAGGAATTACATTATATACCACTGAGGTCATAATAAACATACTTTATACAAAACAGTACAGCATTTCAATATATACAACTGAATACTTAATGAACATACTTTATACTGAAAAGTACAGCATTACCTTATATACAACTGAGGACATAATGAACATACTTTATACAGAACAGTACAGAATTACATTATATACAACTGGGAACATTATGAAAATACTTTATACATAACAGTACAGAATTACATTATATACAACTGGGAACATTATGAAAATACTTTATACATAACAGTACAGAATTACATTATATACAACTGAAGACATAATGAACATACTTTATACAGAAAAGTAAAGCATTACATTATATACAACTGAGGACATAATGAACATACTTTATACAGAACAGTACAGCATTACATTATATACAACTGAGGACATAATGAACATAATTTATACAGAACAGTACAGCATTACATTATATACAACTAATGAACATACTTTATACAGACATAATGAACATACTTTATACAGAACAGTACAGCATTACATTATATACAACTGAGGACATAATGAACATACTTTATACAGAACAGTACAGCATTACATTATATACAACTGAAGACATAATGAACATACTTTATACAGAACAGTACAGCATTACATTATATACAACTGAGGACATAATAACATACTTTATACAGAACAGTACAGCATTTCAATTAATATATACAACTGAGGAAATAATGAACATACTTTATACAGAACAGTACAGCATTACATTACATTAAATACAACTGAAGACATAATGAACATACTTTATACAGAACAGTACAGCATTACATTATATACAACTGAGGAAATAATGAACATACTTTATACAGAACAGTACAGCATTACATTACATTAAATACAACTGAAGACATAATGAACATACTTTATACAGAACAGTACAGCATTACATTATATACAACTGAGGACATAATGAACATACTTTATACAGAACAGTACAGCATTACATTACATTATATACAACTGAGGACATAATGAACATACTTTATACAGAACAGTACAGCATTACATTATATACAACTGAGGACATAATGAACATACTTTATACAGAACAGTACAGCATTACATTATATATATACAACTGAGGAAATAATGAACATACTTTATACAGAACAGTACAGCATTACATTACATTAAATACAACTGAAGACATAATGAACATACTTTATACAGAACAGTACAGCATTACATTATATACAACTGAGGACATAATGAACATACTTTATACAGAACATACATTACATTACATTATATACAACTGAGGACATAATGAACATACTTTATACAGAACAGTACAGCATTACATTATATATAACTGAGGACATAATAACATACTTTATACAGAACAGTACAGCATTTCATTATATATACAACTGAGGACATAATGAACATACTTTATACAGAACAGTACAGCATTACATTATATACAACTGAGGAACATAATGAACATACTTTATACAGAACAGTACAGCATTACATTACATTATATACAACTGAGGACATAATAAACATACTTTATACAGAACAGTACAGCATTACATTATATATACAACTGAGGACATAATGAACATACTTTATACAGAACAGTACAGCATTACATTATATACAACTGAGGACATAATGAACATACTTTATACAGAACAGTACAGCATTACATTATATACAACTGAGGACATAATGAACATACTTTATACAGAACAGTACAGCATTACATTATATACAACTGAGGACATAATGAACATACTTTATACAGAACAGTACAGCATTACATTATATACAACTGAGGACATAATGAACATACTTTATACAGAACAGTACAGCATTACATTATATACAACTGAGGACATAATGAACATACTTTATACAGAACAGTACAGCATTACATTATATACAACTGAGGACATAATGAACATACTTTATACAGAACAGTACAGCATTACATTATATACAACTGAGGACATAATGAACATACTTTATACAGAACAGTACAGCATTACATTATATACAACTGAGGACATAATGAACATACTTTATACAGAACAGTACAGCATTACATTATATACAACTGAGGACATAATGAACATACTTTATACAGAACAGTACAGCATTACATTATATAAATACAACTGAGGACATAATGAACATACTTTATACAGAACAGTACAGCATTACATTATATACAACTGAGGACATAATGAACATACTTTATACAGAACAGTACAGCATTACATTATATACAACTGAGGACATAATGAACATACTTTATACAGAACAGTACAGCATTACATTATATACAACTGAGGACATAATAAACATACTTTATACAGAACAGTACAGCATTTCATTATATAT
>CM055755.1:13580243-13632576 GCA_029465975.1 Dallia pectoralis
GGCTATAGTGAACATTGATGATCTTGACATTCCAGAAAGTACGTTTTGAGCATATGAAACATCAAATGGTACAGCAGCAAAAAGTAACAGACATCGTTCAAGCCAGATTTGAAACACAGCCTAAGAATTACAGCATGTAACAATTCAGTCCTCCGCTCCACCATCTGAGCTATCGAAGGTGCATTCCACCAATAAACCGTACATTTCTAGAAGCATTACAGCCAGTCAAGAAATCCAGTAAACAGAACAAATTCAGTTCAACATGTCAATTGGACTGCATAAAAGCACATACATAACCTGGCAACTGCATTTCACAAGACAAAATCCTTAAGACTTGGCCACCTAGGCTATAGTGAACATTCATGATCTTGACATTCCAGAAAGTACGTTTTGAACATATGAAACATCAAATGGTACAGCAGCAAAAAGGAACAGACATCGTTCAAGCCAGATTAGAAACACAGCCTAAGAATCACAGCATGTAACAATTCAGTCCTCCGCTCCACCATCTGAGCTATCGAAGGTGCATTCCACCAAACAAACTGTACATTTCTAGAAGCATTACAGCCAGTCAAGAAATCCAGTAAACAGAACAAATTCAGTTCAACATGTCAATTGGACTGCATAAAAGCACATACATAACCTGGGAACTGCATTTCACAAGACAAAAACCTTAAGACTTGGCCACCTAGGCTATAGTGAACATTCATGATCTTGACATTCCAGAGAATCATCACCTTAACGTGGTGGAGAGGTTTGTGTGCCCCTATGAACCTGAGGGCTGGGTTGTCTGGAGCTTCATGCTCCTGGTAGGGTTTCCCAAGGCAAAGTGGTCTCAGGCGAGGGGCCAGACTAAGAATGGTTCACCAAGACCCCATGAAAAATCGAGGGAAAAGGATCGAGACCCTGCCTGGAGGAAGCCCAGGGCCCCGTCTGGAGCCAGGCCCAGACGGCGGGCTCGCGAGCGTCTGGTGGCCGGGTTTGCCACGGAGCCCGGCCGGGCACAGCCCGAGCCGAGATACGTGGCATCTCTCTCCCTCTCCATCCTGTGGGCCCACCACTCACAGGAACAACCGCAGGGGTCGGGTGCGCTGTCATATGGGTGACAGTGAAGGTGGGGGTCTCGACGGATCAGACCCGGGCGGCAGAAGCTTGCTTTGGGGACGTGGAACGTCACCTCACTGGGGGGGAAGGAGCCAGAACTTGTGCGTGAGGTGGAGCGATACCAGTTGGATCTGGTGGGACTTACCTCTACGCACAACCGTGGCTCTGGAACCTTACCCCTGGATAGGGGTTGGACTCTGTTCTTCTCTGGAGTTGCCCAGGGTGAGAGGCGGCGGGCTGGTGTGGGGATACTCACGAGCCCACGTCTGAGCACGGCGGTGTTGGAGTTTACCCCGGTGGATGAGAGGTTTGCCTCCCTACGCCTAAAGGTGGTGGGGGGGAAAACTCTGACTGTTGTTTGTGCTTATGCACCAAACAGCAGTTCGGAGTATTCAGCCTTCTTGGAGACCCTGAAGGGAGTCCTATATAGGGCTCCAGTAGGGGACTCCATCATTCTGCTGGGAGACTTCAACGCACATGTGGGCAACGATGGAGACACCTGGAGAGGCGTGATTGGGAGGAACGGCCTCCCTGATCTAAACCCGAGCGGTCGTTTGTTATTGGACTTCTGTGCTAGTCATGGATTGTCTATAACAAACACCATGTTCGAACATAAGGAGGCGCATAAGTGTACATGGTACCAGAGCACCCTAGGCCGAAGGTCAATGATCGATTTTGTGATCGTATCGGCTGATCTAAGGCCGCATGTTTTGGACACTCGGGTGAAGAGAGGGGCAGAGCTGTCAACTGATCACCATCTGGTAGTGAGTTGGATCAGAGGGTGGGGAAAGACTTTGGACAGACCAGGTAAGCCCAAACGGGTGGTGCGGGTGAACTGGGAACGTCTGGAGGAGGCCCCTGTCCGAATCTGATCTTCAACTCACACCTCCGGCGGAGCTTTTCAGGCATCCCTGTGGAGGTTGGGGGCATTGAACCTGAGTGGGCAATGTTCAAAGCTTCTATTGCTGAAGCTGCGGCGGTGAGCTGTGGTCTCAAGGTCCTAGGTGCCTCAAGGGGTGGTAACCCTAGAACACCGTGGTGGACCACGGTGGTCAGGGAAGCTGTCCGACTGAAGAAGGAGGCCTTCAGGGATATGCTAGCCCTGGGGACTCCGGAGGCAGTTGCAGGGTACCGACAGGCCCGAAGGGCTGCAGCCGCTGCCGTGTCAGAGGCAAAGCAGCGGGTGTGGGAGAAGTTTGGAGAAGCTATGGAGAAGGACTTTCGGTCGGCACCAAAATGCTTCTGGAAAACCGTTCGGCACCTCAGAAGGGAAAACGGGGAACCATCCAAGCTGTGTACAGTAAGGATGGGACACTGTTGACCTCAACTGATGATGTGATCGGGCGCTGGAAAGAGCATTTTGAGGAGCTCCTGAATCCGACCTACACGCCCTCTAGTACAGAGGCAGAGCTGGAGGCTGATGGAGGGTCATCGTCAGTTTCCTGGGGAAGTCGCTGAGGTAGTCAAACAACTCCACAGTGGCAAAGCCCCAGGGACTGATGAGATTCGTCCAGAAATGCTAAAAGCTTTGGGTGGGGAAGGGCTGTCTTGGTTGACACGCCTCTTCAACATTGCATGGAAGTCTGGGACAGTGCCAGAGGAGTGGCAGACCGGGGTGGTGGTTCCCCTCTTTAAAAGGGGGACCAGAGAGTGTGTGCCAATTACAGAGGTATCACACTCCTCAGCCTCCCTGGTAAAGTGTACTCCAAAGTGCTGGAAAGGAGGTTCGGCCAATAGTCGAACCTCAGATTGAAGAGGAACAATGCGGTTTCGTCCTGGCCGGGAACCACGGACCAGCTCTTTACTCTCGCAAGGATCCTGGAGGGGGCCTGGGAGTATGCCCATCCAGTCTACATGTGTTTTGTGGATCTGGAGAAGGCGTATGACCGGGTACCCGGGATCTTTGTGGGAGGTGCTGCGGAGTATGGGGTGAGGGGGTCTCTTCTCAGGGCCATCCAATCTCTGTACGCTCAAAGCATGAGCTGTGTCCGTGTCCTCGGCAGTAAGTCGGATTCGTTCCCGGTGGGGGTTGGCCTCCGCCAGGGCTGCGCTTTGTCACCAATCCTGTTTGTAATATTCATGGACAGGATATCAAGGCGTAGTCATGGGGGAGGGTTCCCGTTCGGTGGGCTGATGGTCACATCACTGCTTTTTGCGGATGATGTGGTCCTGATGGCCTCATCGGTCGGTGACCTTCAGCACTCACTGGATCGGTTCGCAGCCGAGTGTGAAGCGGCTGGGATGAGGGTTAGCACCTCTAAATCTGAGGCCATGACTCTCAGCAGGAAACCGGTGGAGTGCCTACTCCGGGTAGGGAATGAGTCCTTACTCCAAGTGAAGGAGTTCAAGTACCTCGGGGTCCTGTTCGCGAGTGAGGGAACAATGGAGCGGGAGTTTGGTCGGAGGATCGGAGCAGCGGGGGCGGTGTTGCATTCGCTTCACCGCACCGTTGTGACGAAAAGAGAGCTGAGCCGAAGGCAAAGCTCTCGATCTACCGGTCAATCTTTGTTCCTACCCTCACCTATGGTCATGAAAGCTGGGTCATGACCGAAAGAACGAGATCGCGGGTACAAGCGGCCGAAATGGGTTTTCTCAGAAAGGTGGCTGGCCTCTCCCTTAGGGATAGGGTGAGAAGCTCAGTCATCCGAGAGGAACTCGGAGTAGAGCCGCTGCTCCTTTGCATAGAAAGGAGCCAGTTGAGGTGGTTCGGGCATCTTGTAAGAATGCCACCTGGGCGCCTCCCTAGAGAGGTGTTCCAGGCACGTCCAGCTGGGAGGAGACCTCGGGGAAGACCCAGGACTAGGTGGAGAGATTATATCTCCACACTGGCCTGGGAACGCCTCGGGATTCCCCAGTCAGAGCTGGCTAATGTTGCCCGGGAAAGGGAAGTTTGGGGTCCCCTGCTAGAGCTGCTACCCCGCGACCCGACCCCGGATAAGCGGTTGAAGATGAGATGAGATGAGATGAGACATTCCAGAAAGTACGTTTTGAGCATATGAAACATCAAATGGTACAGCAGCAAAAAGGAACAGACATCGTTCAAGCCAGATTAGAAACACAGCCTAAGAATCACAGCATGTAACAAATCAGTCCTCCGCTCCACCATCTGAGCTATCGAAGGTGCATTCCACCAAACAAACCGTACATTTCTAGAAGCATTACAGCCAGTCAAGAAATCCAGTAAACAGAACAAATTCCGTTCAACATGTCAATTGGACTGCATAAAAGCACATACATAACCTGGGAACTGCATTTCACAAGACAAAAACCTTAAGACTTGGCTACGTAGGCTACAGCGAACATTCATGATCTTGACATTCCAGAAAGTACGTTTTGAGCATATGAAACATCAAATGGTACAGCAGCAAAAAGGAACAGACATCGTTCAAGCCAGATTAGAAACACAGCCTAAGAATCACAGCATGTAACAATTCAGTCCTCCGCTCCACCATCTGAGCTATCGAAGGTGCATTCCACCAAACAAACCGTACATTTCTAGAAGCATTACAGCCAGTCAAGACATCCAGTAAACAGAACAAATTCAGTTCAACCTGTCAATTGGACTGCATAAAAGCACATACATAACCTGGGAACTGCATTTCACAAGACAAAAACCTTAAGACTTGGCCACCTAGGCTATAGTGAACATTGATGATCTTGACATTCCAGAAAGTACGTTTTGAGCATATGAAACATCAAATGGTACAGCAGCAAAAAGTAACAGACATCGTTCAAGCCAGATTTGAAACACAGCCTAAGAATTACAGCATGTAACAATTCAGTCCTCCGCTCCACCATCTGAGCTATCGAAGGTGCATTCCACCAATAAACCGTACATTTCTAGAAGCATTACAGCCAGTCAAGAAATCCAGTAAACAGAACAAATTCAGTTCAACATGTCAATTGGACTGCATAAAAGCACATACATAACCTGGCAACTGCATTTCACAAGACAAAATCCTTAAGACTTGGCCACCTAGGCTATAGTGAACATTCATGATCTTGACATTCCAGAAAGTACGTTTTGAGCATATGAAACATCAAATGGTACAGCAGCAAAAGGAACAGACATCGTTCAAGCCAGATTAGAAACACAGCCTAAGAATCACAGCATGTAACAATTCAGTCCTCCGCTCCACCATCTGAGCTATCGAAGGTGCATTCCACCAAACAAACCGTACATTTCTAGAAGCATTACAGCCAGTCAAGACATCCAGTAAACAGAACAAATTCAGTTCAACATGTCAATTGGACTGCATAAAAGCACATACATAACCTGGGAACTGCATTTCACAAGACAAAAACCTTAAGACTTGGCCACCTAGGCTATAGTGAACATTCATGATCTTGACATTCCAGAAAGTACGTTTTGAGCATATGAAACATCAAATGGTACAGCAGCAAAAAGGAACAGACATCGTTCAAGCCAGATTTGAAACACAGCCTAAGAATTACAGCATGTAACAATTCAGTCCTCCGCTCCACCATCTGAGCTATCGAAGGTGCATTCCACCAATAAACCGTACATTTCTAGAAGCATTACAGCCAGTCAAGAAATCCAGTAAACAGAACAAATTCAGTTTAACATGTCAATTGGACTGCATAAAAGCACATACATAACCTGGCAACTGCATTTCACAAGACAAAATCCTTAAGACTTGGCCACCTAGGCTATAGTGAACATTCATGATCTTGACATTCCAGAAAGTACGTACGTCTTGAGCATTTGAAACAATGACAAAACAGCATGGAGAAACTGGGGATTGAACCCAGGACATCATACATGCAAAGCATGCGCTCTACCACTGAGCTACATCCCCTGACATGCCCTGACTATGCAGAGTAGATCTCAGTATATCCAATCTGTGAAACGTAAATGCAACACTGGCCCCTGTCTTTCTTCAAAGCAACATAAAGTGAACAAATGTGCATCCATCCCAGAGGGTCAGTAGGCAGTCGTCTCTCCCTGGTGGTCTAGTGGCTAGGATTCGGCGCTCTCACCGCCGCGGCCTGGGTTCGATTCCCGGTCAGGGAAGAATGCTGTTTTGCACATTCTAACCGTATTTGCCAGGATTTTTACAAGTCAAATGGTACAGCAGCAAAAAGAACAGACATCGTTCAAGCCAGATTTGAAACACAGCCTAAGAATTACAGCATGTAACAATTCAGTCCTCCGCTCCACCATCTGAGCTATCGAAGGTGCATTCCACCAAACAAACCGTACATTTCTAGAAGCATTACAGCCAGTCAAGAAATCCAGTAAACAGAACAAATTCAGTTCAACATGTCAATTGGACTGCATAAAAGCACATATATAACCTGGGAACTGCATTTCACAAGACAAAAACCTTAAGACTTGGCCACCTAGGCTATAGTGAACATTCATGATCTTGACATTCCAGAAAGTACGTATGTCTTGAGCATATGAAACAATGACAAAACAGCATGGAGAAGCTGGGGATTGAACCCAGGACATCATACATGCAAAGCATGCGCTCTACCACTGAGCTACATCCCCTGACATGGCCTGACAAAGCAGAGGAGATCTCAGTATATCCAATCTGTGAAACGTAAATGCAACACTGGCCCCTGTCTTTCTTCAAAGCAACATAAAGTGAACAAATGTGCATCCATCCCAGAGGGTCGGTAGGCAGCCGTCTCTCCCTGGTGGTCTAGTGGCTAGGATTCGGCGCTCTCACCGCCGCGGCCCGGGTTCGATTCCCGGTCAGGGAAGAATGCTGTTTTGCACATTCTAACCGTATTTGCCAGGATTTTTACAAGTCAAATGGTACAGCAGCAAAAAGAACAGACATCGTTCAAGCCAGATTTGAAACACAGCCTAAGAATTACAGCATGTAACAATTCAGTCCTCCGCTCCACCATCTGAGCTATCGAAGGTGCATTCCACCAAACAAACCGTACATTTCTAGAAGCATTACAGCCAGTCAAGAAATCCAGTAAAGAACAAATTCAGTTCAACATGTCAATTGGACTGCATAAAAGCACATACATACCCTGTGAACTGCATTTCACAAGACAAAAACCTTAAGAATTGGCCACGTAGGCTACAGCGAACATTCATGATCTTGACATTCCAGAAAGTACGTACGTCTTGAGCATATGAAACATCAAATGGTACAGCAGCAAAAAGGAACAGACATTGTTCAAGCCAGATTTGAAACACAGCCTAAGAATTACAGCATGTAACAATTCAGTCCTCCGCTCCACCATCTGAGCTATCGAAGGTGCATTCCACCAAACAAACCGTACATTTCTAGAAGCATTACAGCCAGTCAAGAAATCCAGTAAACAGAACAAATTCAGTTCAACATGTCAATTGGACTGCATAAAAGCACATATATAACCTCCTCCCAGCTGTACTCGGGTGCCAGGAAACACAAGCTCTTTTTTTGCCCTACTCGCTGACCTCTGGTCTCAGAAACACACTGTCCCTGGCCTTTCCCCTGTCTTTGGGTGTCAGAAACACGTTCTCCTCCCAGCTGTCCTCGGCTCCCGGGAAACACAAACTCTTTTTTGCCCTGCTCGCTGCACTCTGGTCTCAGAAACACACTGTCCTTCGCCATCGCCGCTGTCTTTGGGTGTCAGAAACACGTTCTCCACCCAGAAGTACTCGTGTCCCTGGAAACATAAGCTCTTTTTTGCCCTGCTCGCTGACCTCTGGGCTCAGAAACACACTGTCCTTTGTTGGTCTCACTGTACTTTTCTGGTCTCAGAAACACACTGTCCCTGGCCTTTCCCCTGTCTTTGGGTGTCAGAAACACGTTCTCCTCCCAGCTGTACTCGGGTGCCAGGAAACACAAGCTCTTTTTTTGCCCTACTCGCTGACCTCTGGTCTCAGAAACACACTGTCCCTGGCCTTTCCCCTGTCTTTGGGTGTCAGAAACACGTTCTCCTCCCAGCTGTCCTCGGCTCCCGGAAACACAAACTCTTTTTGCCCTGCTCGCTGCACTCTGGTCTCAGAAACACACTGTCCTTCGCCATCGCCGCTGTCTTTGGGTGTCAGAAACACGTTCTCCACCCAGAAGTACTCGTGTCCCTGGAAACATAAGCTCTTTTTGCCCTGCTCGCTGACCTCTGGGCTCAGAAACACACTGTCCTTTGTTGGTCTCACTGTCCTTTTCTGGTCTCAGAAACACACTGTCCCTGGCCTTTCCCCTGTCTTTGGGTGTCAGAAACACGTTCTCCTCCCAGCTGTACTCGGGTGCCAGGAAACACAAGCTCTTTTTTTGCCCTACTCGCTGACCTCTGGTCTCAGAAACACACTGTCCCTGGCCTTTCCCCTGTCTTTGGGTGTCAGAAACACGTTCTCCTCCCAGCTGTCCTCGGCTCCCGGGAAACACAAACTCTTTTTGCCCTGCTCGCTGCACTCTGGTCTCAGAAACACACTGTCCTTCGCCATCGCCGCTGTCTTTGGGTGTCAGAAACACGTTCTCCACCCAGAAGTACTCGTGTCCCTGGAAACATAAGCTCTTTTTGCCCTGCTCGCTGACCTCTGGGCTCAGAAACACACTGTCCTTTGTTGGTCTCACTGTCCTTTTCTGGTCTCAGAAACACACTGTCCCTGGCCTTTCCCCCTGTCTTTGGGTGTCAGAAACACGTTCTCCTCCCAGCTGTACTCGGGTGCCAGGAAACACAAGCTCTTTTTTTGCCCTACTCGCTGACCTCTGGTCTCAGAAACACACTGTCCCTGGCCTTTCCCCTGTCTTTGGGTGTCAGAAACACGTTCTCCTCCCAGCTGTCCTCGGCTCCCGGGAAACACAAACTCTTTTTGCCCTGCTCGCTGCACTCTGGTCTCAGAAACACACTGTCCTTCGCCATCGCCGCTGTCTTTGGGTGTCAGAAACACGTTCTCCACCCAGAAGTACTCGTGTCCCTGGAAACATAAGCTCTTTTTGCCCTGCTCGCTGACCTCTGGGCTCAGAAACACACTGTCCTTTGTTGGTCTCACTGTCCTTTTCTGGTCTCAGAAACACATTGTCCCTGGCCTTTCCCCCTGTCTTTGGGTGTCAGAAACACGTTCTCCTCCCAGCTGTACTCGGGTGCCAGGAAACACAAGCTCTTTTTTTTGCCCTACTCGCTGACCTCTGGTCTCAGAAACACACTGTCCCTGGCCTTTCCCCTGTCTTTGGGTGTCAGAAACACGTTCTCCTCCCAGCTGTCCTCGGCTCCCGGGAAACACAAACTCTTTTTGCCCTGCTCGCTGCACTCTGGTCTCAGAAACACACTGTCCTTCGCCATCGCCGCTGTCTTTGGGTGTCAGAAACACGTTCTCCACCCAGAAGTACTCGTGTCCCTGGAAACATAAGCTCTTTTTTGCCCTGCTCGCTGACCTCTGGGCTCAGAAACACACTGTCCTTTGTTGGTCTCACTGTCCTTTTCTGGTCTCAGAAACACACTGTCCCTGGCCTTTCCCACAGTCTTTGGGTGTCAGAAACACGTTCTCCTCCCAGCTGTACTCGGGTGCCAGGAAACACAAGCTCTTTTTGCCCTGCTCGCTGCCCACTGGGCTCAGAAACACACTGTCCCTGGCCTTTCCCCCTGTCTTCGGGTGTCAGAAACACGTTCTCCTCCCAGCTGTACTCAGGTGCTAGGAAACACAAGCTCTTTTTAGCCCTGCTCGTTGCCCTCTGTTCTCAGAAACACACTGTCCTTCGCCATCGCCGCTGTCTTTGGGTGTCAGAAACATGTTCTCCTCCCAGATGTACTCGTGTCCCTGAAAACATAAGCTCTTTTTTGCCCTGCTCGCTGACCTCTGGGCTCAGAAACACACTGTCCTTTGTTGGTCTCACTGTCCTTTTCTGGTCTCAGAAACACACTGTCCCTGGCCTTTCCCCTGTCTTTGGGCGTCAGAAACACGTTCTCCTCCCAGCTGTTCTCGGCTCCCGGGAACACAAACACTTTTTGCCCTGCTCGCTGCCCTCTGGTTTCAGAAACAAACTGTCCTTTGCTGGTCTCACTGTCCTTTTCTGGTCTCAGAAACACACTGTCCCTGGCCTTTCCCCCTGTCTTTGGGTGTCAGAAACACGTTCTCCTCCCAGCTGTACTCGGGTGCCGGGAAACACAAGCTCATTTTTGCCCTGCTCGCTGCCCTCAGGTCTCAGAAACACAGCTCATTTGCCCTCGCCGCTGTCCTCGGGTCTCAGAAACACACTCTCTCTGCCCTCTCTGCTTGAGTAGAGCTAGGTTGACGTCTAAGCTTGCTAGGAAACACACTCTCTCTGCCCTCTCTGCTTGAGTAGAGCTATGTTGGCCTCTAAGCTTGCTATAGATCTTGAAACAGTGTTTATCGCTATGTTCACCTCGGCCTCTTCTTTCTATCTGACCGGGGTCAGTTTATTCTCTCGTTCCATGGGGTGCATGTACAATTGAAAAGACGTCAGATTTGTCCTACTTTTCAACATTGAAAACAGGTCGATCTTGTCCTACTTTTCAATGTTGAAAACAGTTCGATCTTAGACGTTGAACAGGCGTAAACCTTCAACGTCTAATTACAATCCACAGCACACAACCCTGGGAAGCAGAAAGGTCCATTGTCCAAATATTTTGCATTTATTTTTCATGCACACACTACACATTTCTGTCACCAGAGGATGATATCGTTGCCGTGCCACCGTTATCCCTCACACTACCCTCGGGTCCCGGCGACCCGAGCGTAGGATTCCCCTCACTCCCGCCGTCCTCGGGTCAACGGCTGGGTTAGATGCCGAGGTGGCGAGTTCGAGCCTCGCCCGGGCGGTGTTTTTTTGCCCTACCAGCACACAACCCTGGGAAGCAGAAAGGTCCATTGTCCAAATATTTTGCATGTATTTTTCATGCACACACTACACATTTCTGTCACCAGAGGATGATATCGTTGCCGTGCCACCGTTATCCCTCACACTACCCTCGGGTCCCGGCGACCCGAGCGTAGGATTCCCCTCACTCCCGCCGTCCTCGGGTCAACCTGTGTAACCCTAACGCGGCCCCCGCTGTCTTCGGGTCTCTGAAACACGTTCTCCTCCCAGCTGTACTCGGGTCCCGGGAAACACAAGCTCTTTTTGCCCTGCTCGCTGACCTCTGGGCTCGATTTTTATCGCGCGACATCTAAACCCCACCTTGAATTTGTGACCGTGTAGCATGTACTACGATACTGAAACTGAATAAATCTGAATAGCTGTGCAACCAGTTCACTTTGTCTCTATCCGTGTCTCCGTAATGATTAGGCAAGACATACAGCGTATCGTTTCACCAATGCGATCTGTGAAAAAGACCCAGAGACGTGTGAACGCAGTGCGAGAATACTTTATTGTATGTGGCAGCACACAACCCTGGGAAGCAGAATGGTCCATTGTCCCAAGATTTTGCATGTATTTTTTCATGCACGCACTACACATTTCTGTCACCAGACTGTCTTTGGGTGTCAGAAACACGTTCTCCTCCCAGCTGTACTCGGGTCCCTGGAAACACAAGCTCTTTTTTGCCCTGCTCCCTGACCTCTGGGCTCAGAAACACACTGTCCTTTGTTGGTCTCTGTCCTTTTCTGGTCTCAGAAACACACTGTCCCTGGCCTTTCCCCTGTCTTTGGGTGTCAGAAACACGTTCTCCTCCCAGCTGTACTCGGGTGCCGGGAAACACAAGCTCTTTTTTGCCCTGCTCGCTGCCCACTGGGCTCAGAAACACACTGTCCCTGGCCTTTCCCCCTGTCTTTGGGTGTCAGAAACACGTTCTCCTCCCAGCTGTACTCAGGTGCTAGGAAACACAAGCTCTTTTTAGCCCTGCTCGTTGCCCTCTGTTCTCAGAAACACACTGTCCTTCGCCATCGCCGCTGTCTTTGGGTGTCAGAAACATGTTCTCCTCCCAGATGTACTCGTGTCCCTGAAAACATAAGCTCTTTTTGCCCTGCTCGCTGACCTCTGGGCTCAGAAACACACTGTCCTTTGTTGGTCTCACTGTCCTTTTCTGGTCTCAGAAACACACTGTCCCTGGCCTTTCCCCCTGTCTTTGGGCGTCAGAAACACGTTCTCCTCCCAGCTGTTCTCGGCTCCCGGGAACACAAACACTTTTTTGCCCTGCTCGCTGCCCTCTGGTTTCAGAAACAAACTGTCCTTTGCTGGTCTCACTGTCCTTTTCTGGTCTCAGAAACACACTGTCCCTGGCCTTTCCCCCTGTCTTTGGGTGTCAGAAACACGTTCTCCTCCCAGCTGTACTCGGGTGCCGGGAAACACAAGCTCATTTTTGCCCTGCTCGCTGCCCTCAGGTCTCAGAAACACAGCTCATTTGCCCTCGCCGCTGTCCTCGGGTCTCAGAAACACACTCTCTCTGCCCTCTCTGCTTGAGTAGAGCTAGGTTGACGTCTAAGCTTGCTAGGAAACACACTCTCTCTGCCCTCTCCGCTTGAGTAGAGCTATGTTGGCCTCTAAGCTTGCTATAGATCTTGAAACAGTGTTTATCGCTATGTTCACCTCGGCCTCTTCTTTCTATCTGACCGGGGTCAGTTTATTCTCTCGTTCCATGGGGTGCATGTACAATTGAAAAGACGTCAGATTTGTCCTACTTTTCAACATTGAAAACAGGTCGATCTTGTCCTACTTTTCAATGTTGAAAACAGTTCGATCTTAGACGTTGAACAGGCGTAAACCTTCAACGTCTAATTACAATCCACAGCACACAACCCTGGGAAGCAGAAAGGTCCATTGTCCAAATATTTTGCATTTATTTTTCATGCACACACTACACATTTCTGTCACCAGAGGATGATATCGTTGCCGTGCCACCGTTAAACCTCACACTACCCTCGGGTCCCGGCGACCCGAGCGTAGGATTCCCCCTCACTCCCGCCGTCCTCGGGTCAACGGCTGGGTTAGATGCCGAGGTGGCGAGTTCGAGCCTCGCCCGGGGCGGTGTTTTTTTTTGCCCTACCAGCACACAACCCTGGGAAGCAGAAAGGTCCATTGTCCAAATATTTTGCATGTATTTTTCATGCACACACTACACATTTCTGTCACCAGAGGATGATATCGTTGCCGTGCCACCGTTATCCCTCACACTACCCTCGGGTCCCGGCGACCCGAGCGTAGGATTCCCCTCACTCCCGCCGTCCTCGGGTCAACCTGTGTAACCCTAACGCGGCCCCCGCTGTCTTCGGGTCTCTGAAACACGTTCTCCTCCCAGCTGTACTCGGGTCCCGGGAAACACAAGCTCTTTTTGCCCTGCTCGCTGACCTCTGGGCTCGATTTTTATCGCGCGACATCTAAACCCCACCTTGAATTTGTGACCGTGTAGCATGTACTACGATACTGAAACTGAATAAATCTGAATAGCTGTGCAACCAGTTCACTTTGTCTCTATCCGTGTCTCCGTAATGATTAGGCAAGACATACAGCGTATCGTTTCACCAATGCGATCTGTGAAAAAAGACCCAGAGACGTGTGAACGCAGTGCGAGAATACTTTATTGTATGTGGCAGCACACAACCCTGGGAAGCAGAATGGTCCATTGTCCCAAGATTTTGCATGTATTTTTCATGCACGCACTACACATTTCTGTCACCAGAGGATGACATCGTTGCCGTGCCACCGTTATCCCTCACACTACCCTCGGGTCCCGGCGACCCGAGCGTAGGATTCCCCTCACTCCCGCCGTCCTCGGGTCAACCTGTGTAACCCTAACGCGGCCCCCGCTGTCTTCGGGTCTCTGAAACACGTTCTCCTCCCAGCTGTACTCGGGTCCCGGGAAACACAAGCTCTTTTTTTACCCTGCTCGCTGACCTCTGGGCTCAGAAACACACTGTCCCTGGCCTTTCCCCTGTCTTTGGGTGTCAGAATCCGTTCCCCTCCCAGCTGTACTCGGCTCCCGGGAAACACAAACTCTTTTTGCCGTGCTCGCTGCCCTCTGGTCTCAGAAACACACTGTCCTTCGCTATCGCCGCTGTCTTTGGGTGTCAGAAACACGTTCTCCTCCCAGATGTACTCGTGTCCCGGGAAACATAAGCTCTTTTTTACCCTGCTCGCTGACCTCTGGGCTCAGAAACACACTGTCCTTTGTTGGTCTCACTGTCCTTTTCTGGTCTCAGAAACACACTGTCCCTGGCCTTTCCCACAGTCTTTGGGTGTCAGAAACACGTTCTCCTCCCAGCTGTACTCGGATGCCAGGAAACACAAGCTCTTTTTTGCCCTGCTCGCTGACCTCTGGGCTCAGAAACACACTGTCCTCTGCCTTTCCCCCTGTCTTCTGGTGTCAGAAACACGTTCTCCTCCCAGATGTACTCGTCTCCCGGGAAACATAAGCTCTTTTTTTACCCTGCTCGCTGACCTCTGGGCTCAGAAACACACTGTCCCTGGCCTTTCCCCTGTCTTTGGGTGTCAGAAACACGTTCTCCTCCCAGCTGTACTCGGCTCCCGGGAAACACAAACTCTTTTTTTACCCTGCTCGCTGACCTCTGGGCTCAGAAACACACTGTCCTTCGCTTCGCCGCTGTCTTTGGGTGTCAGAAACACGTTCTCCTCCCAGATGTACTCGTGTCCCGGGAAACATAAGCTCTTTTTTACCCTGTTCGCTGACCTCTGGGCTCAGAAACACACTGTCCTGGTCTCACTGTCCTTTTCTGGTCTCAGAAACACACTGTCCCTGGCCTTTCCCCTGTCTTTGGGTGTCAGAAACACGTTCTCCTCCCAGCTGTACTCGGATGCCAGGAAACACAAGCTCTTTTTTGCCCTGCTCGCTGACCTCTGGGCTCAGAAACACACTGTCCTCTGCCTTTCCCCCTGTCTTTGGGTGTCAGAAACACGTTCTCCTCCCAGATGTACTCGTCTCCCGGGAAACATAAGCTCTTTTTTTACCCTGCTCGCTGACCTCTGGGCTCAGAAACACACTGTCCCTGGCCTTTCCCCTGTCTTTGGGTGTCAGAATCACGTTCCCCTCCCAGCTGTACTCGGCTCCCGGGAAACACAAACTCTTTTTTGCCGTGCTCGCTGCCCTCTGGTCTCAGAAACACACTGTCCTTCGCTATCGCCGCTGTCTTTGGGTGTCAGAAACACGTTCTCCTCCCAGATGTACTCGTCTCCGGGAAACATAAGCTCTTTTTTACCCTGCTCGCTGACCTCTGGGCTCAGAAACACACTGTCCCTGGCCTTTCCCCCTGTCTTTGGGTGTCAGAAACACGTTCTCCTCCCAGATGTACTCGTCTCCCGGGAAACATAAGCTCTTTTTTTACCCTGCTCGCTGACCTCTGGGCTCAGAAACACACTGTCCCTGGCCTTTCCCCCTGTCTTTGGGTGTCAGAAACACGTTCTCCTCCCAGCTGTACTAGGGTGCCGGGAAACACAAGCTCTTTTTTGCCCTGCTCGCTGACCTCTGGGCTCAGAAACACACTGTCCCTGGCCTTTCCCCCTGTCTTTGGGTGTCAGAAACACGTTCTCCTACCAGCTGTACTCGGCTGCAAAACTCCCAGGGCTGTGTGAAATGGGATCGCGGGTCACTCGGACCCGCTCAATTCGGGGTGTGTACGCGACGCGAGGACAACGGCTGGGGTTAGATGCCGGGGTTGTGAGTTCGAGCCTCGCCCGGTGCGGTGGTTTTTACACCCTCGCCGATAAATACTAATAAAGGTAGTAAGAATAGATGGACAACGGTGAAACACGCGCACGTTGTTGTATTTCGGCCTCCTCTTTTTGCAAAACTCTGGAGGGCTGTGTGAAATGGGATCGCGGGTCACTCGGACCCGCTCAATCCGGGGTGTGTACGCGACGCGAGGACAACGGCTGGGGTTAGATGCCGGGGTTGTGAGTTCGAGCCTCGCCCGGTGCGGTGGTTTTTACACCCTCGCCGATAAATACTAATAAAGGTAGTAAGAATAGATGGACAACGGTGAAACACGCGCACGTTGTTGTATTTCGGCCTCCTCTTTTTGCAAAACTCTTGAGGGCTGTGTGAAATGGGATCGCGGGTCACTCGGACCCGCTCAATCCGGGGTGTGTACGCGACGCGAGGACAACGGCTGGGGTTAGATGCCGGGGTTGTGAGTTCGAGCCTCGCCCGGTGCGGTGGTTTTTACACCCTCGCCGATAAATACTAAAAAGGTAGTAAGAATAGATGGACAACGGTGAAACACCCACGTTGTTGTATTTCGGCCTCCTCTTTTTGCAAAACTCCCAGGGCTGTGTGAAATGGGATCGCGGGTCACTCGGACCCGCTCAATCCGGGGTGTGTACGCGACGCGAGGACAACGGCTGGGGTTAGATGCCGGGGTTGTGAGTTCGAGCCTCGCCCGGTGCGGTGGTTTTTACACCCTCGCCGATAAATACTAATAAAGGTAGTAAGAATAGATGGACAACGGTGAAACACGCGCACGTTGTTGTATTTCGGCCTCCTCTTTTTGCAAAACTCTTGAGGGCTGTGTGAAATGGGATCGCGGGTCACTCGGACCCGCTCAATCCGGGGTGTGTACGCGACGCGAGGACAACGGCTGGGGTTAGATGCCGGGGTTGTGAGTTCGAGCCTCGCCCGGTGCGGTGGTTTTTACACCCTCGCCGATAAATACTAATAAAGGTAGTAAGAATAGATGGACAACGGTGAAACATGCCCACGTTGTTGTATTTCGGCCTCCTCTTTTTTGCAAAACTCCCAGGGCTGTGTGAAATGGGATCGCGGGTCACTCGGACCCGCTCAATCCGGGGTGTGTACGCGACGCGAGGACAACGGCTGGGGTTAGATGCCGGGGTTGTGAGTTCGAGCCTCGCCCGGTGCGGTGGTTTTTACACCCTCGCCGATAAATACTAATAAAGGTAGTAAGAATAGATGGACAACGGTGAAACACGCGCACGTTGTTGTATTTCGGCCTCCTCTTTTTGCAAAACTCTTGAGGGCTGTGTGAAATGGGATCGCGGGTCACTCGGACCCGCTCAATCCGGGGTGTGTACGCGACGCGAGGACAACGGCTGGGGTTAGATGCCGGGGTTGTGAGTTCGAGCCTCGCCCGGTGCGGTGGTTTTTACACCCTCGCCGATAAATACTAATAAAGGTAGTAAGAATAGATGGACAACGGTGAAACATGCCCACGTTGTTGTATTTCGGCCTCCTCTTTTTGCAAAACTCCCAGGGCTGTGTGAAATGGGATCGCGGGTCACTCGGACCCGCTCAATTCGGGGTGTGTACGACGCGAGGACAACGGCTGGGGTTAGATGCCGGGGTTGTGAGTTCGAGCCTCGCCCGGTGCGGTGGTTTTTACACCCTCGCCGATAAATACTAATAAAGGTAGTAAGAATAGATGGACAACGGTGAAACACGCGCACGTTGTTGTATTTTCGGCCTCCTCTTTTTGCAAAACTCTTGAGGGCTGTGTGAAATGGGATCGCGGGTCACTCGGACCCGCTCAATCCGGGGTGTGTACGCGACGCGAGGACAACGGCTGGGGTTAGATGCCGGGGTTGTGAGTTCGAGCCTCGCCCGGTGCGGTGGTTTTTACACCCTCGCCGATAAATACTAATAAAGGTAGTAAGAATAGATGGACAACGGTGAAACACGCGCACGTTGTTGTATTTCGGCCTCCTCTTTTTGCAAAACTCCCAGGGCTGTGTGAAATGGGATCGCGGGTCACTCGGACCCGCTCAATTCGGGGTGTGTACGCGACGCGAGGACAACGGCTGGGGTTAGATGCCGGGGTTGTGAGTTCGAGCCTCGCCCGGTGCGGTGGTTTTTACACCCTCGCCGATAAATACTAATAAAGGTAGTAAGAATAGATGGACAACGGTGAAACATGCGCACGTTGTTGTATTTCGGCCTCCTCTTTTTGCAAAACTCTTGAGGGCTGTGTGAAATGGGATCGCGGGTCACTCGGACCCGCTCAATTCCGGGGTGTGTACGCGACGCGAGGACAATGGCTGGGGTTAGATGCCGGGGTTGTGAGTTCGAGCCTCGCCCGGTGCGGTGGTTTTTACACCCTCGCCGATAAATACTAATAAAGGTAGTAAGAATAGATGGACAACGGTGAAACATGCGCACGTTGTTGTATTTCGGCCTCCTCTTTTTGCAAAACTCTTGAGGGCTGTGTGAAATGGGATCGCGGGTCACTCGGACCCGCTCAATCAATCCGGGGTGTGTACGCGACGCGAGGACAACGGCTGGGGTTAGATGCCGGGGTTGTGAGTTCGAGCCTCGCCCGGTGCGGTGGTTTTTACACCCTCGCCGATAAATACTAATAAAGGTAGTAAGAATAGATGGACAACGGTGAAACACGCGCACGTTGTTGTATTTCGGCCTCCTCTTTTTGCAAAACTCCCAGGGCTGTGTGAAATGGGATCGCGGGTCACTCGGACCCGCTCAATTCGGGGTGTGTACGCGACGCGAGGACAACGGCGGGGTTAGATGCCGAGGTGGCGAGTTCGAGCCTCGCCCGGGCAAGTGTCTTTTTTACCCCTCCCAGATAATTACTAATAACGATAAAAATAATAAATCGATTACAGGGAGACACGTGCACGTTGTTGTATTTCGGCCTCCTCCTTTTTGCAACACTCTGAGGGCTGTGAAAAGAGATCGAGGGTCATTCTGACCAGCTCGACTCGGGGTGTGTACGCGATGCGAGGACAGCACAAGGGTTATACAGCAATATGCATGGGCACCGCACGGGAGGTTCATTTTAGGGGGGGCGTTTTAAAATCCACACCCAAATTGGCACAGCACACAACCCTGGGAAGCAGTGTAATACAGACGAAGGAAATGTAAAGGCGACTGTGTATTGTGAGTTCTCACTATTTGTACAATGTTCCATACTCTGCATACGTACAAGCTCTCTTGCCCTGCTCGCTGCCCTCTGGTCTCAGAAACACACTGTCCTTTGCTGGTCTCACTGTCCTTTTCTGTTCTCAGAAACACACTGTCCTTCGCCATCGCCGCTGTCTTTGGGTGTCAGAAACACGTTCCCCTCCCAGCTGTACTCGGCCCGGGAAACACAAACTTTTTTGCCCTGCTCGCTGCACTCTGGTCTCAGAAACACACTGTCCTTCGCCATCGCCGCTGTCTTTGGGTGTCAGAAACACGTTCTCCTCCCAGATGTACTCGTGTCCCTGGAAACATAAATCTTTTTTGCCCTGCTCGCTGACCTCTGGGCTCAGAAACACACTGTCCTTTGTTGGTCTCACTGTCCTTTTCTGGTCTCAGAAACACACTGTCCCTGGCCTTTCCCCCTGTCTTTGGGTGTCAGAAACACGTTCTCCTCCCAGCTGTACTCGGGTGCCAGGAAACACAAGCTCTTTTTTGCCCTACTCGCTGACCTCTGGTCTCAGAAACACACTGTCCCTGGCCTTTCCCCTGTCTTTGGGTGTCAGAAACACGTTCCCCTCCCAGCTGTCCTCGGCTCCCGGGAAACACAAACTCTTTTTTGCCCTGCTCGCTGCACTCTGGTCTCAGAAACACACTGTCCTTCGCCATCGCCGCTGTCTTTGGGTGTCAGAAACACATTCTCCTCCCAGATGTACTCGTGTCCCTGGAAACATAAGCTCTTTTTTGCCCTGCTCGCTGACCTCTGGGCTCAGAAACACACTGTCCTTTGTTGGTCTCACTGTCCTTTTCTGGTCTCAGAAACACACTGTCCCTGGCCTTTCCCCTGTCTTTGGGTGTCAGAAACACGTTCTCCTCCCAGCTGTACTCGGGTGCCAGGAAACACAAGCTCTTTTTTTGCCCTACTCGCTGACCTCTGGTCTCAGAAACACACTGTCCCTGGCCTTTCCCCTGTCTTTGGGTGTCAGAAACACGTTCTCCTCCCAGCTGTCCTCGGCTCCCGGGAAACACAAACTCTTTTTTGCCCTGCTCGCTGCACTCTGGTCTCAGAAACACACTGTCCTTCGCCATCGCCGCTGTCTTTGGGTGTCAGAAACACGTTCTCCTCCCAGATGTACTCGTGTCCCTGGAAACATAAGCTCTTTTTGCCCTGCTCGCTGACCTCTGGGCTCAGAAACACACTGTCCTTTGTTGGTCTCACTGTCCTTTTCTGGTCTCAGAAACACACTGTCCCTGGCCTTTCCCCCTGTCTTTGGGTGTCAGAAACACGTTCTCCTCCCAGCTGTACTCGGGTGCCAGGAAACACAAGCTCTGCTTTTTTTGCCCTACTCGCTGACCTCTGGTCTCAGAAACACACTGTCCCTGGCCTTTCCCCTGTCTTTGGGTGTCAGAAACACGTTCTCCTCCCAGCTGTCCTCGGCTCCCGGGAAACACAAACTCTTTTTGCCCTGCTCGCTGCACTCTGGTCTCAGAAACACACTGTCCTTCGCCATCGCCGCTGTCTTTGGGTGTCAGAAACACATTCTCCTCCCAGATGTACTCGTGTCCCTGGAAACATAAGCTCTTTTTGCCCTGCTCGCTGACCTCTGGGCTCAGAAACACACTGTCCTTTGTTGGTCTCACTGTCCTTTTCTGGTCTCAGAAACACACTGTCCCTGGCCTTTCCCACAGTCTTTGGGTGTCAGAAACACGTTCTCCTCCCAGCTGTACTCGGGTGCCGGGAAACACAAGCTCTTTTTGCCCTGCTCGCTGCCCACTGGGCTCAGAAACACACTGTCCCTGGCCTTTCCCCCCCTGTCTTCGGGTGTCAGAAACAAACACGTTCTCCTCCCAGCTGTACTCAGGTGCTAGGAAACACAAGCTCTCTTTTAGCCCTGCTCGTTGCCCTCTGTTCTCAGAAACACACTGTCCTTCGCCATCGCCGCTGTCTTTGGGTGTCAGAAACATGTTCTCCTCCCAGATGTACTCGTGTCCCTGAAAACATAAGCTCTTTTTGCCCTGCTCGCTGACCTCTGGGCTCAGAAACACACTGTCCTTTGTTGGTCTCACTGTCCTTTTCTGGTCTCAGAAACACACTGTCCCTGGCCTTTCCCCCTGTCTTTGGGCGTCAGAAACACGTTCTCCTCCCAGCTGTTCTCGGCTCCCGGGAACACAAACACTTTTTTGCCCTGCTCGCTGCCCTCTGGTTTCAGAAACAAACTGTCCTTTGCTGGTCTCACTGTCCTTTTCTGGTCTCAGAAACACACTGTCCCTGGCCTTTCCCCCTGTCTTTGGGTGTCAGAAACACGTTCTCCTCCCAGCTGTACTCGGGTGCCGGGAAACACAAGCTCATTTTTGCCCTGCTCGCTGCCCTCAGGTCTCAGAAACACAGCTCATTTGCCCTCGCCGCTGTCCTCGGGTCTCAGAAACACACTCTCTCTGCCCTCTCTGCTTGAGTAGAGCTAGGTTGACGTCTAAGCTTGCTAGGAAACACACTCTCTCTGCCCTCTCCGCTTGAGTAGAGCTATGTTGGCCTCTAAGCTTGCTATAGATCTTGAAACAGTGTTTATCGCTATGTTCACCTCGGCCTCTTCTTTCTATCTGACCGGGGTCAGTTTATTCTCTCGTTCCATGGGGTGCATGTACAATTGAAAAGACGTCAGATTTGTCCTACTTTTCAACATTGAAAACAGGTCGATCTTGTCCTACTTTTCAATGTTGAAAACAGTTCGATCTTAGACGTTGAACAGGCGTAAACCTTCAACGTCTAATTACAATCCACAGCACACAACCCTGGGAAGCAGAAAGGTCCATTGTCCAAATATTTTGCATTTATTTTTCATGCACACACTACACATTTCTGTCACCAGAGGATGATATCGTTGCCGTGCCACCGTTATCCCTCACACTACCCTCGGGTCCCGGCGACCCGAGCGTAGGATTCCCCCTCACTCCCGCCGTCCTCGGGTCAACGGCTGGGTTAGATGCCGAGGTGGCGAGTTCGAGCCTCGCCCGGGCGGTGTTTTTTTGCCCTACCAGCACACAACCCTGGGAAGCAGAAAGGTCCATTGTCCAAATATTTTGCATGTATTTTTCATGCACACACTACACATTTCTGTCACCAGAGGATGATATCGTTGCCGTGCCACCGTTATCCCTCACACTACCCTCGGGTCCCGGCGACCCGAGCGTAGGATTCCCCTCACTCCCGCCGTCCTCGGGTCAACCTGTGTAACCCTAACGCGGCCCCCGCTGTCTTCGGGTCTCTGAAACACGTTCTCCTCCCAGCTGTACTCGGGTCCCGGGAAACACAAGCTCTTTTTGCCCTGCTCGCTGACCTCTGGGCTCGATTTTTATCGCGCGACATCTAAACCCCACCTTGAATTTGTGACCGTGTAGCATGTACTACGATACTGAAACTGAATAAATCTGAATAGCTGTGCAACCAGTTCACTTTGTCTCTATCCGTGTCTCCGTAATGATTAGGCAAGACATACAGCGTATCGTTTCACCAATGCGATCTGTGAAAAAGACCCAGAGACGTGTGAACGCAGTGCGAGAATACTTTATTGTATGTGGCAGCACACAACCCTGGGAAGCAGAATGGTCCATTGTCCCAAGATTTTGCATGTATTTTTCATGCACGCACTACACATTTCTGTCACCAGAGGATGACATCGTTGCCGTGCCACCGTTATCCCTCACACTACCCTCGGGTCCCGGCGACCCGAGCGTAGGATTCCCCTCACTCCCGCCGTCCTCGGGTCAACCTGTGTAACCCTAACGCGGCCCCCGCTGTCTTCGGGTCTCTGAAACACGTTCTCCTCCCAGCTGTACTCGGGTCCCGGGAAACACAAGCTCTTTTTTTACCCTGCTCGCTGACCTCTGGGCTCGATTTTTATCGCGCGACATCTAAACCCCACCTTGAATTTGTGACCGTGTAGCATGTACTACGATACTGAAACTGAATAAATCTGAATAGCTGTGCAACCAGTTCACTTTGTCTCTATCCGTGTCTCCGTAATGATTAGGCAAGACATACAGCGTATCGTTTCACCAATGCGATCTGTGAAAAAAGACCCAGAGACGTGTGAACGCAGTGCGAGAATACTTTATTGTATGTGGCAGCAACCCTGGGAAGCAGAATGGTCCATTGTCCCAAGATTTTGCATGTATTTTTCATGCACGCACTACACATTTCTGTCACCAGAGGATGACATCGTTGCCGTGCCACCGTTATCCCTCACACTACCCTCGGGTCCAGAAACCCGAGCCTCCCAGATTCGGTCCCCTCACTCCCGCCGTCCTCTGGGCTCAGAAACACACTGTCCCTGGCCGGCCCCCCTGTCTTTGGGTGTCAGAAACACGTTCTCCTCCCAGCTGTACTCGGGTCCCGGGAAACACAAGCTCTTTTTTACCCTGCTCGCTGACCTCTGGGCTCAGAAACACACTGTCCCTGGCCTTTCCCCTGTCTTTGGGTGTCAGAAACACGTTCTCCTCCCAGCTGTACTCGGCTCCCGGGAAACACAAAGCTCTTTTTTGCCCTGCTCGCTGACCTCTGGGCTCAGAAACACACTGTCCTTTGTTGGTCTCTGCTATCGCCGCTGTCTTTGGGTGTCAGAAACACGTTCTCCTCCCAGATGTACTCGTGTCCCGGGAAACATAAGCTCTTTTTTTACCCTGCTCGCTGACCTCTGGGCTCAGAAACACACTGTCCTCACTGCCTTTCTCCCCTGTCTTTCCCACAGTCTTTGGGTGTCAGAAACACGTTCTCCTCCCAGCTGTACTCGTCTGCCAGGAAACACAAGCTCTTTTTTACCCTGCTCGCTGACCTCTGGGCTCAGAAACACACTGTCCCTGGCCTTTCCCCTGTCTTTGGGTGTCAGAAACACGTTCTCCTCCCAGATGTACTCGTCTCCCGGGAAACATAAGCTCTTTTTTTACCCTGCTCGCTGACCTCTGGGCTCAGAAACACACTGTCCCTGGCCTTTCGCCCCTGTCTTTGGGTGTCAGAAACACGTTCTCCTCCCAGATGTACTCGTCTCCCGGGAAACATAAGCTCTTTTTTACCCTGCTCGCTGACCTCTGGGCTCAGAAACACACTGTCCTTTGTTGGTCTCACTGTCCTTTTCTGGTCTCAGAAACACACTGTCCCTGGCCTTTCCCACAGTCTTTGGGTGTCAGAAACACGTTCTCCTCCCAGCTGTACTCGGATGCCAGGAAACACAAGCTCTTTTTTGCCCTGCTCGCTGACCTCTGGGCTCAGAAACACACTGTCCCTGGCCTTTCCCCTGTCTTTGGGTGTCAGAAACACGTTCTCCTCCCAGATGTACTCGTCTCCCGGGAAACATAAGCTCTTTTTTTACCCTGCTCGCTGACCTCTGGGCTCAGAAACACACTGTCCCTGGCCTTTCCCCTGTCTTTGGGTGTCAGAAACACGTTCTCCTCCCAGCTGTACTCGGCTCCCGGGAAACACAAACTCTTTTTTTTGCCCTGCTCGCTGACCTCTGGTCTCAGAAACACACTGTCCTGTCCGCTGGCCTTTCCCGCCGCTGTCTTTGGGTGTCAGAAACACGTTCTCCTCCCAGATGTACTCGTCTCCCGGGAAACATAAGCTCTTTTTTTACCCTGCTCGCTGACCTCTGGGCTCAGAAACACACTGTCCCTGGCCTTTCCCCCTGTCTTTGGGTGTCAGAAACACGTTCTCCTCCCAGATGTACTCGTCTCCCGGGAAACATAAGCTCTTTTTTTTACCCTGCTCGCTGACCTCTGGGCTCAGAAACACACTGTCCCTGGCCTTTCCCCCTGTCTTTGGGTGTCAGAAACACGTTCTCCTCCCAGCTGTACTAGGGTGCCGGGAAACACAAGCTCTTTTTGCCCTGCTCGCTGACCTCTGGGCTCAGAAACACACTGTCCCTGGCCTTTCCCCCTGTCTTTGGGTGTCAGAAACACGTTCTCCTACCAGCTGTACTCGGCTGCAAAACTCCCAGGGCTGTGTGAAATGGGATCGCGGGTCACTCGGACCCGCTCAATTCGGGGTGTGTACGCGACGCGAGGACAACGGCTGGGGTTAGATGCCGGGGTTGTGAGTTCGAGCCTCGCCCGGTGCGGTGGTTTTTACACCCTCGCCGATAAATACTAATCAAAATTGAATAAAGGTAGTAAGAATAGATGGACAACGGTGAAACACGCGCACGTTGTTGTATTTCGGCCTCCTCTTTTTGCAAAACTTGGAGGGCTGTGTGAAATGGGATCGCGGGTCACTCGGACCCGCTCAATCCGGGGTGTGTACGCGACGCGAGGACAACGGCTGGGGTTAGATGCCGGGGTTGTGAGTTCGAGCCTCGCCCGGTGCGGTGGTTTTTTACGCACTACACATTTCTGTCACCAGAGGATGACATCGTTGCCGTGCCACCGTTATCCCTCACACTACCCTCGGGTCCCGGCGACCCGAGCGTAGGATTCCCCTCACTCCCGCCGTCCTCGGGTCAACCTGTGTAACCCTAACGCGGCCCCCGCTGTCTTCGGGTCTCTGAAACACGTTCTCCTCCCAGCTGTACTCGGGTCCCGGGAAACACAAGCTCTTTTTTTACCCTGCTCGCTGACCTCTGGGCTCAGAAACACACTGTCCCTGGCCTTTCCCCTGTCTTTGGGTGTCAGAATCACGTTCCCCTCCCAGCTGTACTCGGCTCCCGGGAAACACAAACTCTTTTTGCCGTGCTCGCTGCCCTCTGGTCTCAGAAACACACTGTCCTTCGCTATCGCCGCTGTCTTTGGGTGTCAGAAACACGTTCTCCTCCCAGATGTACTCGTGTCCCGGGAAACATAAGCTCTTTTTTACCCTGCTCGCTGACCTCTGGGCTCAGAAACACACTGTCCTTTGTTGGTCTCACTGTCCTTTTCTGGTCTCAGAAACACACTGTCCCTGGCCTTTCCCACAGTCTTTGGGTGTCAGAAACACGTTCTCCTCCCAGCTGTACTCGGATGCCAGGAAACACAAGCTCTTTTTGCCCTGCTCGCTGACCTCTGGGCTCAGAAACACACTGTCCTCTGCCTTTCCCCCTGTCTTCTGGTGTCAGAAACACGTTCTCCTCCCAGATGTACTCGTCTCCCGGGAAACATAAGCTCTTTTTTACCCTGCTCGCTGACCTCTGGGCTCAGAAACACACTGTCCTTCGCCTATCGCCGCTGTCTTTGGGTGTCAGAAACACGTTCTCCTCCCAGATGTACTCGTCTCCCGGGAAACATAAGCTCTTTTTTACCCTGCTCGCTGACCTCTGGGCTCAGAAACACACTGTCCCTGGCCTTTCCCCCTGTCTTTGGGTGTCAGAAACACGTTCTCCTCCCAGATGTACTCGTCTCCCGGGAAACATAAGCTCTTTTTTTACCCTGCTCGCTGACCTCTGGGCTCAGAAACACACTGTCCCTGGCCTTTCCCCTGTCTTTGGGTGTCAGAATCACGTTCCCCTCCCAGCTGTACTCGGCTCCCGGGAAACACAAACTCTTTTTGCCGTGCTCGCTGCCCTCTGGTCTCAGAAACACACTGTCCTTCGCTATCGCCGCTGTCTTTGGGTGTCAGAAACACGTTCTCCTCCCAGATGTACTCGTCTCCCGGGAAACATAAGCTCTTTTTTTACCCTGCTCGCTGACCTCTGGGCTCAGAAACACACTGTCCCTGGCCTTTCCCCCTGTCTTTGGGTGTCAGAAACACGTTCTCCTCCCAGATGTACTCGTCTCCCGGGAAACATAAGCTCTTTTTTACCCTGCTCGCTGACCTCTGGGCTCAGAAACACACTGTCCCTGGCCTTTCCCCCTGTCTTTGGGTGTCAGAAACACGTTCTCCTCCCAGCTGTACTAGGGTGCCGGGAAACACAAGCTCTTTTTTTGCCCTGCTCGCTGACCTCTGGGCTCAGAAACACACTGTCCCTGGCCTTTCCCCTGTCTTTGGGTGTCAGAAACACGTTCTCCTACCAGCTGTACTCGGCTGCAAAACTCCCAGGGCTGTGTGAAATGGGATCGCGGGTCACTCGGACCCGCTCAATTCGGGGTGTGTACGCGACGCGAGGACAACGGCTGGGGTTAGATGCCGGGGTTGTGAGTTCGAGCCTCGCCCGGTGCGGTGGTTTTTTACACCCTCGCCGATAAATACTAATAAAGGTAGTAAGAATAGATGGACAACGGTGAAACACGCGCACGTTGTTGTATTTCGGCCTCCTCTTTTTGCAAAACTCCCAGGGCTGTGTGAAATGGGATCGCGGGTCACTCGGACCCGCTCAATTCGGGGTGTGTACGCGACGCGAGGACAACGGCGGGGTTAGATGCCGAGGTTGTGAGTTCGAGCCTCGCCCGGGCACGTGTGGTTTTTTACCCCTCCCAGATAATTACTAATAACGATAAAAATAATAAATCGATTACAGGGAGACACGTGCACGTTGTTGTATTTCGGCCTCCTCCTTTTTGCAACACTCTGAGGGCTGTGAAAAGAGATCGAGGGTCATTCTGACCAGCTCGACTCGGGGTGTGTACACGATGCGAGGACAGCACAAGGGTTTGTTATGGAATTTTATGATCACTCAAGAAGTTTATTAACATGTAAGTCCTATAGATGTTGTTTAGGCCAAAAGGCACAGAGGAAAGAATGTTTAGGATAAGTTTCATGATAGGAGACATCTGTCTATTGACCTATTGACCTCTAGAAAGGTCCTGGGGAGTGACCCTCGGGTTTTCCTGACAGCTCCATATGTCATGTTTATTATCCTATAGTTTGGTGAGATCTTCTAAGGACCTCGTCTGTTCTCCATCATCTCTGTTTAGGTTGGTGTATCAATGAGTGTGCGTAACTTCATTCCTTTAAATACCCCTGCAGAAGTTCTTCTCATCAGGTCAGTCTGATCCAGCACAGGTTATTGTCCTGTTGTCTGATGAAGACTTTCCTCAAACCTATTCTTTAAGCTTGCTATAGAGATTGATCTGATCAATGCAAAAGCTTGGACCTGTATTTGAGAAATGGTTTCTTACTTGCAATTAAACCTGTTAAAAGTGTCAAACTGTAACATACTCTCGTGCGTCTTACTTTAAGTTCGAATTCAGCTATTGAAGTCTAAATTTCCACGACATTTGGGGGCATCGTCCGAGATTCTTAACAAAGTAATCCGTATTTTTTCCAAAACAGGCTACATATCCTAAAGAGCGATATAATTTTTTTAAATTTTTTTTTTGAAAAATAACAGGCCAGGACTGTCTTTGGAGATATGTGATTCTATACAGAATTTTGAAACTCAAGGACCTAAAAATGCTGAATTGGGACAATGTTGGACGACAGTTTGACAACGGTTTTGATAAATTAACAAAATAGGCTCGTTAATTTTGACTTAATTCGTAAGGTTATTGTAAGATTTTAAACTTGGCTTAAAAATGGAAAACAGTACTTCTAATCGGGTATTTGTTGATTTTGGTCTGGTAAAACGTGCACGTCAGGAATTATTAATTTCTGCAGCTCCAATCCTCCTCAACAAATGGGTGAGTGGAGAGCGCCAGACTGGAGCAATATTTACCTGTATGAAGTGTTAATACCTGTATACAGTAGGAATAAAATGCTGTTCAATATAGGTTATCTGGGTGCGGTGAGACGGCTCGGTTATTCAGGATATCTCACTTAAAAGAACTGACGAGTTCATTAACACATATAGGAGACTTCATTATAGGCTAAAATTAGATTTTGCGTCTTAAATATCAATAACAACATGGGTAATTACATGTGTATTGGTAAACCTTCGGTGGATACTGAACGTTACGTTGTTGGACCGGCTAAAATAATGACAGACAAATACGGAGACTGGACATGCGAACAATTAGACCTGTGGGAGTTATTGGGATTTCCTGTTAATGGCAGTTTTAGTCAGAGACAGATACTGTTGTTGAAAGACAAGTTGGAGGATTTTGAACAGGGTAAAATTAAGGTTTCACGGGGTAATCGGCAGAAAGTTGATTGGAAGGCATATAATAAGTGGAGAGAGCAGACTGATATACGGGCTAAGCGGTGTAGCACGGGGCTTGTTAATCGGTGTGTTCTAGCTTGTCCCAACCAGGTTGATGCTGCCTGTCCTCCTGCTGACCGACCCCCACCCTATCGCGGCGTTACCACAACAGCCCCAGCGGTACCAACTATGCCAACAGCATCGGACCTGATGGAAAACATTCGCGGAGGAGGACTCTACCCATCCGTATTCGGCCTCGACAGAGTTTCACCCGCCGCAGAGAGGACCCAGAGTACCACTGCGGCCTGTCCCAGAGAACAACACAGCATTGATGCCGGGCAATTCCCTATGGTGGAGGTAGCCAACCCAGCTGGTGGAGGAGACACGGATAACCCAGCGACTATACTAGTCTACAGACCGTGGTCACCCGCCGACCTGAGAGACGTGGCTTCTACACTACCTGACCCAGAAACAGAAGGTGGAGAGGAATTTGTCCGTGTGTTTCTACAGATCGTGAATCAATATAGACCGACCTCTGTGGAGATTGAAACAATTTTGATGAAGGCCTTGCAACTAAAATGGGGGAGAGTGAAAAGAAACTGGCCTAGCGAGAGAAACATTATGTTCAATTGGGATGCGCACTCTGACTACCGGAGTGCTGTGGAACAGCTGAGCACTGGACTTATCGCTGCTTTTCCTAAGCGAATGAACTGGGAAAAGATCTCTGATTGTAAACAGACACTGGGCGAGAAAGTTTCAGACTACAGGAATAGACTCGAAAAAGCTTTTGAATTACACAGCGGAATGGGAAAGAGACCGGACGGTGATGAAGAGTCGGCCTGGGAGCAACAGTGTAAAATGAGGTTAGTTGCAGGCCTTCTACCAGACATTAGGAAGCACATTCAAAACCACTGTGTAGACCTGGATGAGGGTCGCATGGAAACCGTCTGGCCGTATTTTAAGCACGCTGAAAGAGTCTACGAGGACCAGCTGTACAAACAGACCGAAGAAAGACGGGAGCGTGAAACGCAAATTCAGATGGCCCAACTGGACTTCTACAGCAGAGGCTACTCAGGAGGGAGACGGAGACGGAGACGGAGAGCAAGCAGGAGAGGACAATACAGACACCAGGGGTGATGATAACTCCAGCCAAAGTCCCAACTCTGATAGCTGTTTCAACTGTGGTGCATTTGGACACTGGGCTCGTGACTGCACTGTGCCGGACACTAGAGACTATTACCATGGGAACAGAGACAGTATGGGAGACGGTGATGGCACAACAGCAGACGACAAATGGAGCGTCACAGGACCCATGGCTGCCACGGACGGGGTACTGACGGTCAGAGGGGACGGGCAGGAAAACATCAACCCGGTGAGATCAAACCATTATGTGATTCCTGTAATTAGTTAATTATGTCAGTATTTACAGTTAAAGTAATTTTGTTCGGATGTTAAGTGAAGACTTGTCTATTCTGTGTTTTGAGTTGATATGCAGACGTATGGTTGTGTGAGATTTTCGTTCCACTGGGGAGGAGTACCGGTGTCTTGGCACTATGCTTACGCTTAAAGTTAAGTGTTTAGCGTAGTGTAGCGTACATTGCGTATCGCCTGATAAACGGGGTTTGTCAGGTCCGTGCAGCTCGGGAGCGTGACTGGACCCATGATGGTTGATATCTCATTGTCCCTAGTTTACCGGTTACAACTAGGGACTGCATATATAGCTACTGTCAGGGTAAATTCTCAGTAGAAATCAGCTCATTGTTAGTGAGAGGTCTTGTTTTTCGATGTCCAGGTTCGTTCGTACACGTACGCAAATATCATATTAAAATGACCTAGGTGTGATTCATGCATGATCTGGGGTAAAGCTTCATGAAGTTGGGACAGGGGTCCCAGGCCAAAATTTTGTCGACAAATTTATTTTCTGGTTTTCCTGTGCACGAGGAATTCCTATTTTATTGTATTATTTGTCTTAGGCATTATGTAACATCTGCGCTAATGACATAATTAAGAGTATTTCCGATTATAACTCTGCATGTTTTTACCTGGAATACTATATGTTCCATTTTGTTTGTTTTGTAGGAGGACTACATTATATGTTATAGGGAGATTATATTCTAGTTATATGCTATGGTTATTCGTTTTGTAAAGTTAACTGAAGGACATTTGGATTTGTTCCTATAAATGTTGGCATGATGATATAATGAATGACCATGTGGGTTAAGTGTATTTCTGAAACACACTTTTATTTTTATTATTGGCTTTTGGCTATTTTGAGTAACATGTTTAAGACATTCTGAGTTCTTGATTGTTAAAAGGGCAGAAAGTTAATTGTAACTCTGTGTCTGCCTGTCTAGAGATGGTTTCTGCTAAATTAGGGGTGTTTATGAACTTTTCTTTGACCCTCCCTGGGGTGCTTCTCTGGCTCAAAAGAGGGGGCACACCCAAGTTGCTTATTTAGAAGGGGGCTGGTTTACTGTGTGATTGTGAGGTGGCTCAGCCCAGAGCTACCAGATGGCTGGTCATAAACCATATTTTTAGTCATGTGTTTTATCTTAGATAAATTTAACAAGTTTGTCTATGACAGTAGTTTGTTTTCTCCATTGTTGATGAACTGAAGGAGAAAACAAGAGGGGAAGTGACGTAATAAACATATTCAAGAATATAGCATTTGTTAAATTTGGATTTCAGGCAATTGAAGTGTTTAATTTGATAGAATGTCTAAACATTTGAATGATTGAGGCGAATAGCTATTACAAATGTATTTGGCTTAGCAAAATTAAATCTGAGCAGTAAACACAATGTAATTCTATTGTTAAAGATGTTAACTGACACATGGAATGCAATAACTGTTTGCAGGTTGTGTCGCATTAAAAATCAACAGGTTGGACCATGAACAACTGGAGCAGAGCATCTGAGCCCTACCCCCACGCACACACACACACACACACATATATCAGAAGCTAACTGAATGACTTTAGGTACAGACCACAGAAAAGGTCAAACCAGAACCAAGGAAAAACGTGTCATCCAGACCACAATGAAGGCAATTACTAAATTGTGTGAATGTTATTGTACACTTTTCAAGGAAGTTATGGACTGTAAAGAGAAAAAGGTGAACATGTTGCTGATTTCAGAAATTATCTTGAACGTCGGTTTGAGTTGTACAAAGGAAAAACAAGAACATTGAACACACACATATTGCATCTCTGGACTATTAAAGAATGGCCACTGTTTGGCCACACTCATTAAAGACGTTGAAGGAGCCTACCAGAGCTGAGAAGATGGAAAAGGAAATTTATACACTCACACCATGATTAAAATCTTCATTTCTGATGATCAAAGAGTGCCAACATATTTACTGATGTTTTCTTAATGATTAGTTCCTCACACACTAGATGGAGGACTAGAAATCCAGAATATGAAAATGACACTGTTGAATGTTGCTAAGTACTGTACTGACATTGGATTATTTCAATTGATTGTGTATTATGTTTGGTAAAATTATTTTTCTTAACAGGTTACAGTTTCAGACGTATGACAGTGGTGGGTCCATATATTCCTGATTGGTTATGAGTAATTATTAAGCTTGAGTGAACTAAAATTTAGAGTTGACACTCTTAAATTGTTTAACATGATTAAGGGTTTATAATGTTAAAAAGGGCAGATTGTTATGGAATTTTATGATCACTCAAGAAGTTTATTAACATGTAAGTCCTATAGATGTTGTTTAGGCCAAAAGGCACAGAGGAAAGAATGTTTAGGATAAGTTTCATGATAGGAGACATCTGTCTATTGACCTATTGACCTCTAGAAAGGTCCTGGGAGTGACCCTCGGGTTTTCCTGACAGCTCCATATGTCATGTTTATTATCCTATAGTTTGGTGAGATCTTCTAAGGACCTCGTCTGTTCTCCATCATCTCTGTTTAGGTTGGTGTATCAATGAGTGTGCGTAACTTCATTCCTTTAAATACCCCTGCAGAAGTTCTTCTCATCAGGTCAGTCTGATCCAGCACAGGTTATTGTCCTGTTGTCTGATGAAGACTTTCCTCAAACCTATTCTTTAAGCTTGCTATAGAGATTGATCTGATCAATGCAAAAGCTTGGACCTGTATTTGAGAAATGGTTTCTTACTTGCAATTAAACCTGTTAAAAGTGTCAAACTGTAACATACTCTCGTGCGTCTTACTTTAAGTTCGAATTCAGCTATTGAAGTCTAAATTTCCACGACAGGTTATACAGCAATATGCATGGGCACAGTACGGGAGGTTCATTTTAGGGGGCGTTTTATTTGCACAATGTTCCATACTCTGCATACGTACAAGCTCTCTTGCCCTGCTCGCTGCCCTCTGGTCTCAGAAACACACTGTCCTTTGCTGGTCTCACTGTCCTTTTCTGTTCTCAGAAACACACTGTCCCTGGCCTTTCCCACTGTCTTTGGGTGTCAGAAACACGTTCTCCTCCCAGCTGTACTCGGGTGCCGGGAAACACAAGCTCTTTTTGCCCTGCTCGCTGCCCTCTGGTCTCAGAAACACACTGTCCCTGGCCTTTCGCCATCCCCTGTCTTTGGGTGTCAGAAACACGTTCTCCTCCCAGATGTACTCGTGTCCCTGGAAACATAAGCTCTTTTTGCCCTGCTCGCTGACCTCTGGGCTCAGAAACACACTGTCCTTTGTTGGTCTCACTGTCCTTTTCTGGTCTCAGAAACACACTGTCCCTGGCCTTTCCCACAGTCTTTGGGTGTCAGAAACACGTTCTCCTCCCAGCTGTACTCGGGTGCCAGGAAACACAAGCTCTTTTTTGCCCTGCTCGCTGCCCTCTGGTCTCAGAAACACACTGTCCCTGGCCTTTCCCCTGTCTTTGGGTGTCAGAAACACGTTCTCCTCCCAGCTGTACTCAGGTGCCAGGAAACACAAGCTCTTTTTGCCCTGCTCGCTGCCCTCTGGTCTCAGAAACACACTGTCCTTCGCCATCGCCGCTGTCTTTGGGTGTCAGAAACACGTTCTCCTCCCAGATGTACTCGTGTCCCTGGAAACATAAGCTCTTTTTGCCCTGCTCGCTGACCTCTGGGCTCAGAAACACACTGTCCTTTGTTGGTCTCACTGTCCTTTTCTGGTCTCAGAAACACACTGTCCCTGGCCTTTCCCACAGTCTTTGGGTGTCAGAAACACGTTCTCCTCCCAGCTGTACTCGGGTGCCGGGAAACACAAGCTCTTTTTTGCCCTGCTCGCTGCCCACTGGTCTCAGAAACACACTGTCCCTGGCCTTTCCCCCTGTCTTTGGGTGTCAGAAACACGTTCTCCTCCCAGCTGTACTCAGGTGCCAGGAAACACAAGCTCTTTTAGCCCTGCTCGTTGCCCTCTGTTCTCAGAAACACACTGTCCTTCGCCATCGCCGCTGTCTTTGGGTGTCAGAAACACGTTCTCCTCCCAGATGTACTCGTGTCCCTGGAAACATAAGCTCTTTTTTGCCCTGCTCGCTGACCTCTGGGCTCAGAAACACACTGTCCTTTGTTGGTCTCACTGTCCTTTTCTGGTCTCAGAAACACACTGTCCCTGGCCTTTCCCACAGTCTTTGGGTGTCAGAAACACGTTCTCCTCCCAGCTGTACTCGGATGCCAGGAAACACAAGCTCTTTTTGCCCTGCTCGCTGACCTCTGGGCTCAGAAACACACTGTCCCTGGCCTTTCCCCCTGTCTTTGGGTGTCAGAAACACGTTCTCCTCCCAGCTGTACTCGGCTCCCAGGAAACACAAGCTCTTTTTGCCCTGCTCGCTGCACTCTGGTCTCAGAAACACACTGTCCTTCGCCATCGCCGCTGTCTTTGGGTGTCAGAAACACGTTCTCCTCCCAGATGTACTCGTGTCCCTGGAAACATAAGCTCTTTTTGCCCTGCTCGCTGACCTCTGGGCTCAGAAACACACTGTCCTTTGTTGGTCTCACTGTCCTTTTCTGGTCTCAGAAACACACTGTCCCTGGCCTTTCCCACAGTCTTTGGGTGTCAGAAACACGTTCTCCTCCCAGCTGTACTCGGATGCCAGGAAACACAAGCTCTTTTTGCCCTGCTCGCTGACCTCTGGGCTCAGAAACACACTGTCCCTGGCCTTTCCCCCTGTCTTTGGGTGTCAGAAACACGTTCTCCTCCCAGCTGTACTCAGGTGCCAGGAAACACAAGCTCTTTTTAGCCCTGCTCGTTGCCCTCTGTTCTCAGAAACACACTGTCCTTCGCCATCGCCGCTGTCTTTGGGTGTCAGAAACACGTTCTCCTCCCAGATGTACTCGTGTCCCTGGAAACATAAGCTCTTTTTGCCCTGCTCGCTGACCTCTGGGCTCAGAAACACACTGTCCTTTGTTGGTCTCACTGTCCTTTTCTGGTCTCAGAAACACACTGTCCCTGGCCTTTCCCACAGTCTTTGGGTGTCAGAAACACGTTCTCCTCCCAGCTGTACTCAGGTGCCAGGAAACACAAGCTCTTTTAGCCCTGCTCGTTGCCCTCTGTTCTCAGAAACACACTGTCCCTCGCCTTTCGCCACTGTCTTTGGGTGTCAGAAACACGTTCTCCTCCCAGCTGTACTCGGGTCCCAGGAAACACAAGCTCTTTTTTGCCCTGCTCGCTGACCTCTGGTCTCAGAAACACACTGTCCCTGGCCTTTCCCCTGTCTTTGGGTGTAACACGTTCTCCTCCCAGCTGTACTCAGGTGCCAGGAAACACAAGCTCTTTTAGCCCTGCTCGTTGCCCTCTGTTCTCAGAAACACACTGTCCTTCGCCATCGCACTGTCTTTGGGTGTCAGAAACACGTTCTCCTCCCAGCTGTACTCGTGTCCCAGGAAACACAAGCTCTTTTTTGCCCTGCTCGCTGACCTCTGGTCTCAGAAACACACTGTCCTTTGTTGGTCTCACTGTCCTTTTCTGGTCTCAGAAACACACTGTCCCTGGCCTTTCCCCCTGTCTTTGGTCGTCAGAAACACGTTCTCCTCCCAGCTGTTCTCGGCTCCCGGGAAACACAAACACTTTTTGCCCTGCTCGCTGCCCTCTGGTTTCAGAAACAAACTGTCCTTTGCTGTTCTCACTGTCCTTTTCTGGTCTCAGAAACACACTGTCCCTGGCCTTTCCCCCTGTCTTTGGGTGTCAGAAACACGTTCTCCTCCCAGCTGTACTCGGGTGCCGGGAAACACAAGCTCATTTTTGCCCTGCTCGCTGCCCTCAGGTCTCAGAAACACAGCTCATTTGCCCTCGCCGCTGTCCTCGGGTCTCAGAAACACACTCTCTCTGCCCTCTCTGCTTGAGTAGAGCTAGGTTGACGTCTAAGCTTGCTAGGAAACACACTCTCTCTGCCCTCTCCGCTTGAGTAGAGCTATGTTGGCCTCTAAGCTTGCTATAGATCTTGAAACAGTGTTTATCGCTATGTTCACCTCGGCCTCTTCTTTCTATCTGACCGGGGTCAGTTTATTCTCTCGTTCCATGGGGTGCATGTACAATTGAAAAGACGTCAGATTTGTCCTACTTTTCAACATTGAAAACAGGTCGATCTTGTCCTACTTTTCAATGTTGAAAACAGTTCGATCTTAGACGTTGAACAGGCGTAAACCTTCAACGTCTAATTACAATCCACAGCACACAACCCTGGGAAGCAGAAAGGTCCATTGTCCAAATATTTTGCATTTTTTTTTTCATGCACACACTACACATTTCTGTCACTAGAGGATGATATCGTTGCCGTGCCACCGTTAAACCTCACACTACCCTCGGGTCCCGGCGACCCGAGCGTAGGATTCCCCCTCACTCCCGCCGTCCTCGGGTCAACGGCTGGGTTAGATGCCGAGGTGGCGAGTTCGAGCCTCGCCAGGGGCGGTGTTTTTTTACCCTACCAGCACACAACCCTGGGAAGCAGAAAGGTCCATTGTCCAAATATTTTGCATTTATTTTTCATGCACACACTACACATTTCTGTCACCAGAGGATGATATCGTTGCCGTGCCACCGTTATCCCTCACACAACCCTCGGGTCCCGGCGACCCGAGCGATGGATTCCCCTCACCCCTCCCGCCGTCCTCGGGTCAACGGCTGGGTTAGATGCCGAGGTGGCGAGTTCGAGCCTCGCCCGGGGCGGTGTTTTTTTTTGCCCTACCAGATAATTATTAACAGCGATGATAATAATAAACCGATAACAGTGAAACACGCGCACGTTGTTGTATTTCGGCCTCCTTCTTTTTGCAATACTCTGAGGGCTGTGAAAAGAGATCGAGGGTCACTCTGACCCGCTCGACTCGGGCTGTGTACGCGACGCGAGGACAACGGCGGGGTTAGATGCCGAGGTGGCGAGTTCGAGCCTCACCCTGAGCTGTGTTTTTTTTCACCCTCCCAGATAATTACTAGTAGCGATAATAATAATAAACCGATTACAGTGAAACACGTGCACGTTGTTGTATTTCGGCCTCCTCCTTTTTGCAACACTCTGAGGGCTGTGAAAAGAGATCGAGTGTCACTCTGACCCGCTCGACTCGGGGTGTGTAGGCGATGCGAGGACAACACGAGGGTTATACAGCAATATGCATGGGCACAGTACGGGAGGTTCATTTTAGGGGGGCGTTTTAAAATCCACACCCAAATTGGCACAGCACACAACCCTGGGAAGCAGTGTAATACAGACAAAGGAAATGTAAAGATGACTGTGTATTGTGAGTTCTTACAATTTGCACAATGTTCCATACTCTGCATACGTACAAGCTCTCTTGCCCTGCTCGCTGCCCTCTGGTCTCAGAAACACACTGTCCTTTGCTGGTCTCACTGTCCTTTTCTGTTCTCAGAAACACACTGTCCCTGGCCTTTCCCACAGTCTTTGGGTGTCAGAAACACGTTCTCCTCCCAGCTGTACTCGGGTGCCGGGAAACACAAGCTCTTTTTTGCCCTGCTCGCTGCCCACTGGTCTCAGAAACACACTGTCCCTGGCCTTTCCCCCTGTCTTCGGGTGTCAGAAACACGTTCTCCTCCCAGCTGTACTCAGGTGCCAGGAAACACAAGCTCTTTTTAGCCCTGCTCGTTGCCCTCTGTTCTCAGAAACACACTGTCCTTCGCCATCGCCGCTGTCTTTGGGTGTCAGAAACACGTTCTCCTCCCAGATGTACTCGTGTCCCTGGAAACATAAGCTCTTTTTGCCCTGCTCGCTGACCTCTGGGCTCAGAAACACACTGTCCTTTGTTGGTCTCACTGTCCTTTTCTGGTCTCAGAAACACACTGTCCCTGGCCTTTCCCACAGTCTTTGGGTGTCAGAAACACGTTCTCCTCCCAGCTGTACTCGGTGCCAGGAAACACAAGCTCTTTTTGCCCTGCTCGCTGACCTCTGGGCTCAGAAACACACTGTCCCTGGCCTTTCCCCTGTCTTTGGGTGTCAGAAACACGTTCTCCTCCCAGCTGTACTCAGGTGCCAGGAAACACAAGCTCTTTTTGCCCTGCTCGCTGCACTCTGGTCTCAGAAACACACTGTCCTTCGCCATCGCCGCTGTCTTTGGGTGTCAGAAACACGTTCTCCTCCCAGATGTACTCGTGTCCCTGGAAACATAAGCTCTTTTTTGCCCTGCTCGCTGACCTCTGGGCTCAGAAACACACTGTCCTTTGTTGGTCTCACTGTCCTTTTCTGGTCTCAGAAACACACTGTCCCTGGCCTTTCCCACAGTCTTTGGGTGTCAGAAACACGTTCTCCTCCCAGCTGTACTCGGATGCCAGGAAACACAAGCTCTTTTTTGCCCTGCTCGCTGACCTCTGGGCTCAGAAACACACTGTCCCTGGCCTTTCCCCCTGTCTTTGGGTGTCAGAAACACGTTCTCCTCCCAGCTGTACTCAGGTGCCAGGAAACACAAGCTCTTTTTAGCCCTGCTCGTTGCCCTCTGTTCTCAGAAACACACTGTCCTTCGCCATCGCCGCTGTCTTTGGGTGTCAGAAACACGTTCTCCTCCCAGATGTACTCGTGTCCCTGGAAACATAAGCTCTTTTTGCCCTGCTCGCTGACCTCTGGGCTCAGAAACACACTGTCCTTTGTTGGTCTCACTGTCCTTTTCTGGTCTCAGAAACACACTGTCCCTGGCCTTTCCCACAGTCTTTGGGTGTCAGAAACACGTTCTCCTCCCAGCTGTACTCGGATGCCACAAGCTCTTTTTTGCCCTGCTCGCTGACCCTGGGCTCAGAAACACACTGTCCCTGGCCTTTCCCCCTGTCTTTGGGTGTCAGAAACACGTTCTCCTCCCAGCTGTACTCAGGTGCCAGGAAACACAAGCTCTTTTAGCCCTGCTCGTTGCCCTCTGTTCTCAGAAACACACTGTCCTTCGCCATCGCCGCTGTCTTTGGGTGTCAGAAACACGTTCTCCTCCCAGATGTACTCGTGTCCCTGGAAACATAAGCTCTTTTTGCCCTGCTCGCTGACCTCTGGGCTCAGAAACACACTGTCCTTTGTTGGTCTCACTGTCCTTTTCTGGTCTCAGAAACACACTGTCTGGTCTCAGAAACGTTCTCCTCCCACACTGTCCCTGGCCTCTTCTCCCCTGTCTTTGGGTCTTTGGGTGTCAGAAACACGTTCTCCTCCCAGCTGCTGTTCTCGGCTCCTCTGGTCTCAGAAACAACACAACGTTCTCCTCCCACCGGGAAACTTTTTTGCCCTGCTCGCTGCCCTCTGGTTTCAGAAACAAACTGTCCTTTGCTGGTCTCACTGTCCTTTTCTGGTCTCAGAAACACACTGTCCCTGGCCTTTCCCCCTGTCTTTGGGTGTCAGAAACACGTTCTCCTCCCAGCTGTACTCGGGTGCCGGGAAACACAAGCTCATTTTTGCCCTGCTCGCTGCCCTCAGGTCTCAGAAACACAGCTCATTTGCCCTCGCCGCTGTCCTCGGGTCTCAGAAACACACTCTCTCTGCCCTCTCTGCTTGAGTAGAGCTAGGTTGACGTCTAAGCTTGCTAGGAAACACACTCTCTCTGCCCTCTCCGCTTGAGTAGAGCTATGTTGGCCTCTAAGCTTGCTATAGATCTTGAAACAGTGTTTATCGCTATGTTCACCTCGGCCTCTTCTTTCTATCTGACCGGGGTCAGTTTATTCTCTCGTTCCATGGGGTGCATGTACAATTGAAAAGACGTCAGATTTGTCCTACTTTTCAACATTGAAAACAGGTCGATCTTGTCCTACTTTTCAATGTTGAAAACAGTTCGATCTTAGACGTTGAACAGGCGTAAACCTTCAACGTCTAATTACAATCCACAGCACACAACCCTGGGAAGCAGAAAGGTCCATTGTCCAAATATTTTGCATTTATTTTTCATGCACACACTACACATTTCTGTCACTAGAGGATGATATCGTTGCCGTGCCACCGTCCCTCACAACCCCTCACACTACCCGGGTCGGGTCCCGGCGACCCGAGCGTGGGAAGCAGAAAGGTCCATTGGCATTTATTTTTTGCACACACCCCTCACTCCCGCCGTCCTCGGGTCAACGGCTGGGTTAGATGCCGAGGTGGCGAGTTCGAGCCTCGCCAGGGGCGGTGTTTTTTTACCCTACCAGCACACAACCCTGGGAAGCAGAAAGGTCCATTGTCCAAATATTTTGCATTTATTTTTCATGCACACACTACACATTTCTGTCACCAGAGGATGATATCGTTGCCGTGCCACCGTTATCCCTCACACTACCCTCGGGTCCCGGCGACCCGAGCGTAGGATTCCCCTCACTCCCGCCGTCCTCGGGTCAACGGCTGGGTTAGATGCCGAGGTGGCGAGTTCGAGCCTCGCCCGGGCGGTGTTTTTTTGCCCTACCAGATAATTATTAACAGCGATGATAATAATAAACCGATAACAGTGAAACACGCGCACGTTGTTGTATTTCGGCCTCCTTCTTTTTGCAATACTCTGAGGGCTGTGAAAAGAGATCGAGGGTCACTCTGACCCGCTCGACTCGGGCTGTGTACGCGACGCGAGGACAACGGCGGGGTTAGATGCCGAGGTGGCGAGTTCGAGCCTCACCCTGGGCTGTGTTTTTTTCACCCTCCCAGATAATTACTAGTAGCGATAATAATAATAAACCGATTACAGTGAAACACGTGCACGTTGTTGTATTTCGGCCTCCTCCTTTTTGCAACACTCTGAGGGCTGTGAAAAGAGATCGAGTGTCACTCTGACCCGCTCGACTCGGGGTGTGTAGGCGATGCGAGGACAACACGAGGGTTATACAGCAATATGCATGGGCACAGTACGGGAGGTTCATTTTAGGGGGGCGTTTTAAAATCCACACCCAAATTGGCACAGCACACAACCCTGGGAAGCAGTGTAATACAGACAAAGGAAATGTAAAGATGACTGTGTATTGTGAGTTCTTACAATTTGCACAATGTTCCATACTCTGCATACGTACAAGCTCTCTTGCCCTGCTCGCTGCCCTCTGGTCTCAGAAACACACTGTCCTTTGCTGGTCTCACTGTCCTTTTCTGTTCTCAGAAACACACTGTCCCTGGCCTTTCCCACAGTCTTTGGGTGTCAGAAACACGTTCTCCTCCCAGCTGTACTCGGGTGCCGGGAAACACAAGCTCTTTTTGCCCTGCTCGCTGCCCACTGGTCTCAGAAACACACTGTCCCTGGCCTTTCCCCCTGTCTTCGGGTGTCAGAAACACGTTCTCCTCCCAGCTGTACTCAGGTGCCAGGAAACACAAGCTCTTTTTAGCCCTGCTCGTTGCCCTCTGTTCTCAGAAACACACTGTCCTTCGCCATCGCCGCTGTCTTTGGGTGTCAGAAACACGTTCTCCTCCCAGATGTACTCGTGTCCCTGGAAACATAGCTCTTTTTGCCCTGCTCGCTGACCTCTGGGCTCAGAAACACACTGTCCTTTGTTGGTCTCACTGTCCTTTTCTGGTCTCAGAAACACACTGTCCCTGGCCTTTCCCACAGTCTTTGGGTGTCAGAAACACGTTCTCCTCCCAGCTGTACTCGGGTGCCAGGAAACACAAGCTCTTTTTTTGCCCCTCGCTGCCCTCTGGTCTCAGAAACACACTGTCCCTGGCCTTTCCCCCTGTCTTTGGGTGTCAGAAACACGTTCTCCTCCCAGCTGTACTCAGGTCCCAGGAAACACAAGCTCTTTTTGCCCTGCTCTTTTTGCCCTGCTCGTTGGTCCCTCTGTTCTCAGAAACACACTGTCCTTCGCCATCGCCGCTGTCTTTGGGTGTCAGAAACACGTTCTCCTCCCAGATGTACTCGTGTCCCTGGAAACATAAGCTCTTTTTGCCCTGCTCGCTGACCTCTGGGCTCAGAAACACACTGTCCTTTGTTGGTCTCACTGTCCTTTTCTGGTCTCAGAAACACACTGTGGCCTTTCCCACAGTCTTTGGGTGTCAGAAACACGTTCTCCTCCCAGCTGTACTCGGGTGCCAGGAAACACAAGCTCTTTTTGCCCTGCTCGCTGACCTCTGGGCTCAGAAACACACTGTCCTGGCCTTTCCCCTGTCTTTGGGTGTCAGAAACACGTTCTCCTCCCAGCTGTACTCCTCCCAGCCCTGTGCCACTCTGGTCTCAGAAACACACTGTCCTTCGCCATCGCCGCTGTCTTTGGGTGTCAGAAACACGTTCTCCTCCCAGATGTACTCGTGTCCCTGGAAACATAAGCTCTTTTTGCCCTGCTCGCTGACCTCTGGGCTCAGAAACACACTGTCCTTTGTTGGTCTCACTGTCCTTTTCTGGTCTCAGAAACACACTGTCCCTGGCCTTTCCCACAGTCTTTGGGTGTCAGAAACACGTTCTCCTCCCAGCTGCCAGGAAACACAAGCTCTTTTTTGCCCTGCTCGCTGACCTCTGGGCTCAGAAACACACTGTCCCTGGCCTTTCCCCCAGTCTTTGGGTGTCAGAAACACGTTCTCCTCCCAGCTGTACTCAGGTGCCAGGAAAACACAAGCTCTTTTTAGCCCTGCTCGTTGCCCTCTGTTCTCAGAAACACACTGTCCTTCGCCATCGCCGCTGTCTTTGGGTGTCAGAAACACGTTCTCCTCCCAGATGTACTCGTGTCCCTGGAAACATAAGCTCTTTTTTGCCCTGCTCGCTGACCTCTGGGCTCAGAAACACACTGTCCTTTGTTGGTCTCACTGTCCTTTTCTGGTCTCAGAAACACACTGTCCCTGGCCTTTCCCCTGTCTTTGGGTGTCAGAAACACGTTCTCCTCCCAGCTGTTCTCGGCTGCCAGGAAACACAAACACTTTTTGCCCTGCTCGCTGCCCTCTGGTTTCAGAAACAAACTGTCCTTTGCTGGTCTCACTGTCCTTTTCTGGTCTCAGAAACACACTGTCCCTGGCCTTTCCCCCTGTCTTTGGGTGTCAGAAACACGTCTCTCCCAGCCTCCCAGCTGTACTCTTTGGGTGCCTGGGAAAACACACGTTCTCCTCCCAGCTGCTCATTTTTGCCCTGCTCGCTGCCCTCAGGTCTCAGAAACACAGCTCATTTGCCCTCGCCGCTGTCCTCGGGTCTCAGAAACACACTCTCTCTGCCCTCTCTGCTTGAGTAGAGCTAGGTTGACGTCTAAGCTTGCTAGGAACACACTCTCTCTGCCCTCTCCGCTTGAGTAGAGCTATGTTGGCCTCTAAGCTTGCTATAGATCTTGAAACAGTGTTTATCGCTATGTTCACCTCGGCCTCTTCTTTCTATCTGACCGGGGTCAGTTTATTCTCTCGTTCCATGGGGTGCATGTACAATTGAAAAGACGTCAGATTTGTCCTACTTTTCAACATTGAAAACAGGTCGATCTTGTCCTACTTTTCAATGTTGAAAACAGTTCGATCTTAGACGTTGAACAGGCGTAAACCTTCAACGTCTAATTACAATCCACAGCACACAACCCTGGGAAGCAGAAAGGTCCATTGTCCAAATATTTTGCATTTATTTTTCATGCACACACTACACATTTCTGTCACTAGAGGATGATATCGTTGCCGTGCCACCGTTAAACCTCACACTACCCTCGGGTCCCGGCGACCCGAGCGTAGGATTCCCCCTCACTCCCGCCGTCCTCGGGTCAACGGCTGGGTTAGATGCCGAGGTGGCGAGTTCGAGCCTCGCCGGGGCGGTGTTTTTTTTTACCCTACCAGCACACAACCCTGGGAAGCAGAAAGGTCCATTGTCCAAATATTTTGCATTTATTTTTCATGCACACACTACACATTTCTGTCACCAGAGGATGATATCGTTGCCGTGCCACCGTTATCCCTCACACTACCCTCGGGTCCCGGCGACCCGAGCGTAGGATTCCCCTCACTCCCGCCGTCCTCGGGTCAACGGCTGGGTTAGATGCCGAGGTGGCGAGTTCGAGCCTCGCCCGGGGCGGTGTTTTTTTTGCCCTACCAGATAATTATTAACAGCGATGATAATAATAAACCGATAACAGTGAAACACGCGCACGTTGTTGTATTTCGGCCTCCTTCTTTTTGCAATACTCTGAGGGCTGTGAAAAGAGATCGAGGGTCACTCTGACCCGCTCGACTCGGGCTGTGTACGCGACGCGAGGACAACGGCGGGGTTAGATGCCGAGGTGGCGAGTTCGAGCCTCACCCTGAGCTGTGTTTTTTTTCACCCTCCCAGATAATTACTAGTAGCGATAATAATAATAAACCGATTACAGTGAAACACGTGCACGTTGTTGTATTTCGGCCTCCTCCTTTTGCAACACTCTGAGGGCTGTGAAAAGAGATCGAGTGTCACTCTGACCCGCTCGACTCGGGGTGTGTAGGCGATGCGAGGACAACACGAGGGTTATACAGCAATATGCATGGGCACAGTACGGGAGGTTCATTTTAGGGGGGCGTTTTAAAATCCACACCCAAATTGGCACAGCACACAACCCTGGGAAGCAGTGTAATACAGACAAAGGAAATGTAAAGATGACTGTGTATTGTGAGTTCTTACAATTTGCACAATGTTCCATACTCTGCATACGTACAAGCTCTCTTGCCCTGCTCGCTGCCCTCTGGTCTCAGAAACACACTGTCCTTTGCTGGTCTCACTGTCCTTTTCTGTTCTCAGAAACACACTGTCCCTGGCCTTTCCCACAGTCTTTGGGTGTCAGAAACACGTTCTCCTCCCAGCTGTACTCGGGTGCCGGGAAACACAAGCTCTTTTTGCCCTGCTCGCTGCCCACTGGTCTCAGAAACACACTGTCCCTGGCCTTTCCCCTGTCTTCGGGTGTCAGAAACACGTTCTCCTCCCAGCTGTACTCAGGTGCCAGGAAACACAAGCTCTTTTTAGCCCTGCTCGTTGCCCTCTGTTCTCAGAAACACACTGTCCTTCGCCATCGCCGCTGTCTTTGGGTGTCAGAAACACGTTCTCCTCCCAGATGTACTCGTGTCCCTGGAAACATAAGCTCTTTTTGCCCTGCTCGCTGACCTCTGGGCTCAGAAACACACTGTCCTTTGTTGGTCTCACTGTCCTTTTCTGGTCTCAGAAACACACTGTCCCTGGCCTTTCCCACAGTCTTTGGGTGTCAGAAACACGTTCTCCTCCCAGCTGTACTCGGGTGTCCCAGGAAACACAAGCTCTTTTTGCCCTGCTCGCTGACCTCTGGGCTCAGAAACACACTGGCCTTTCCCCTGTCTTTGGGTGTCAGAAACACGTTCTCCTCCCAGCTGTACTCAGGTCCCAGGAAACACAAGCTCTTTTTGCCCTGCTCGCTGCACTCTGGTCTCTCGCCTCGCCGCTGTCTTTGGGTGTCAGAAACACACGTTCTCCTTGGGTGTCCCTGGAAACATAAGCTCTTTTTTGCCCTGCTCAGCTGACCTCTGGGCTCAGAAACACACTGTCCTTTGTTGGTCTCACTGTCCTTTTCTGGTCTCAGAAACACACTGTCCCTGGCCTTTCCCACAGTCTTTGGGTGTCAGAAACACGTTCTCCTCCCAGCTGTACTCGGATGCCAGGAAACACAAGCTCTTTTTGCCCTGCTCGCTGACCTCTGGGCTCAGAAACACACTGTCCCTGGCCTTTCCCCCTGTCTTTGGGTGTCAGAAACACGTTCTCCTCCCAGCTGTACTCAGGTGCCAGGAAACACAAGCTCTTTTTAGCCCTGCTCGCTGCCCTCTGTTCTCAGAAACACACTGTCCTTCGCCATCGCCGCTGTCTTTGGGTGTCAGAAACACGTTCTCCTCCCAGATGTACTCGTGTCCCTGGAAACATAAGCTCTTTTTGCCCTGCTCGCTGACCTCTGGGCTCAGAAACACACTGTCCTTTGTTGGTCTCACTGTCCTTTTCTGGTCTCAGAAACACACTGTCCCTGGCCTTTCCCACAGTCTTTGGAAACACGTTCTCCTCCCAGCTGTACTGTGCCAGGAAACTGGCTCTTTTTTGCCCCTGACCTCTGGGCTTCCTGAAACACACTGTCCCTGGCCTTTCCCCTGTCTTTGGGTGTCAGAAACACGTTCTCCTCCCAGCTGTACTCAGGTGCCAGGAAACACAAGCTCTTTTTAGCCCTGCTCGTTGCCCTCTGTTCTCAGAAACACACTGTCCTTCGCCATCGCCGCTGTCTTTGGGTGTCAGAAACACGTTCTCCTCCCAGATGTACTCGTGTCCCTGGAAACATAAGCTCTTTTTGCCCTGCTCGCTGACCTCTGGGCTCAGAAACACACTGTCCTTTGTTGGTCTCACTGTCCTTTTCTGGTCTCAGAAACACACTGTCCCTGGCCTTTCCCCTGTCTTTGGGTGTCAGAAACACGTTCTCCTCCCAGCTGTTCTCGGCTCCCGGGAAACACAAAGCTCTTTTTGCCCTGCTCGCTGCCCTCTGGTTTCAGAAACAAACTGTCCTTTGCTGGTCTCACTGTCCTTTTCTGGTCTCAGAAACACACTGTCCCTGGCCTTTCCCCCTGTCTTTGGGTGTCAGAAACACGTTCTCCTCCCAGCTGTACTCGGGTGCCGGGAAACACAAGCTCATTTTTGCCCTGCTCGCTGCCCTCAGGTCTCAGAAACACAGCTCATTTGCCCTCGCCGCTGTCCTCGGGTCTCAGAAACACACTCTCTCTGCCCTCTCTGCTTGAGTAGAGCTAGGTTGACGTCTAAGCTTGCTAGGAAACACACTCTCTCTGCCCTCTCCGCTTGAGTAGAGCTATGTTGGCCTCTAAGCTTGCTATAGATCTTGAAACAGTGTTTATCGCTATGTTCACCTCGGCCTCTTCTTTCTATCTGACCGGGGTCAGTTTATTCTCTCGTTCCATGGGGTGCATGTACAATTGAAAAGACGTCAGATTTGTCCTACTTTTCAACATTGAAAACAGGTCGATCTTGTCCTACTTTTCAATGTTGAAAACAGTTCGATCTTAGACGTTGAACAGGCGTAAACCTTCAACGTCTAATTACAATCCACAGCACACAACCCTGGGAAGCAGAAAGGTCCATTGTCCAAATATTTTGCATTTATTTTTCATGCACACACTACACATTTCTGTCACCAGAGGATGATATCGTTGCCGTGCCACCGTTAAACCTCACACTACCCTCGGGTCCCGGCGACCCGAGCGTAGGATTCCCCCTCACTCCCGCCGTCCTCGGGTCAACGGCTGGGTTAGATGCCGAGGTGGCGAGTTCGAGCCTCGCCAGGGGCGGTGTTTTTTTGCCCTACCAGCACACAACCCTGGGAAGCAGAAAGGTCCATTGTCCAAATATTTTGCATTTATTTTTCATGCACACACTACACATTTCTGTCACCAGAGGATGATATCGTTGCCGTGCCACCGTTATCCCTCACACTACCCTCGGGTCCCGGCGACCCGAGCGTAGGATTCCCCCCTCCTCCCGCCGTCCTCGGGTCAACGGCTGGGTTAGATGCCGAGGTGGCGAGTTCGAGCCTCGCCCGGGCGGTGTTTTTTTTTTTGCCCTACCAGATAATTATTAACAGCGATGATAATAATAAACCGATAACAGTGAAACACGCGCACGTTGTTGTATTTCGGCCTCCTTCTTTTTGCAATACTCTGAGGGCTGTGAAAAGAGATCGAGGGTCACTCTGACCCGCTCGACTCGGGCTGTGTACGCGACGCGAGGACAACGGCGGGGTTAGATGCCGAGGTGGCGAGTTCGAGCCTCACCCTGAGCTGTGTTTTTTTTCACCCTCCCAGATAATTACTAGTAGCGATAATAATAATAAACCGATTACAGTGAAACACGTGCACGTTGTTGTATTTCGGCCTCCTCCTTTTGCAACACTCTGAGGGCTGTGAAAAGAGATCGAGTGTCACTCTGACCCGCTCGACTCGGGGTGTGTAGGCGATGCGAGGACAACACGAGGGTTATACAGCAATATGCATGGGCACAGTACGGGAGGTTCATTTTAGGGGGGCGTTTTAAAATCCACACCCAAATTGGCACAGCACACAACCCTGGGAAGCAGTGTAATACAGACAAAGGAAATGTAAAGATGACTGTGTATTGTGAGTTCTTACAATTTGCACAATGTTCCATACTCTGCATACGTACAAGCTCTCTTGCCCTGCTCGCTGCCCTCTGGTCTCAGAAACACACTGTCCTTTGCTGGTCTCACTGTCCTTTTCTGTTCTCAGAAACACACTGTCCCTGGCCTTTCCCACAGTCTTTGGGTGTCAGAAACACGTTCTCCTCCCAGCTGTACTCGGGTGCCGGGAAACACAAGCTCTTTTTGCCCTGCTCGCTGCCCACTGGTCTCAGAAACACACTGTCCCTGGCCTTTCCCCCTGTCTTCGGGTGTCAGAAACACGTTCTCCTCCCAGCTGTACTCAGGTGCCAGGAAACACAAGCTCTTTTAGCCCTGCTCGTTGCCCTCTGTTCTCAGAAACACACTGTCCTTCGCCATCGCCGCTGTCTTTGGGTGTCAGAAACACGTTCTCCTCCCAGATGTACTCGTGTCCCTGGAAACATAAGCTCTTTTTGCCCTGCTCGCTGACCTCTGGGCTCAGAAACACACTGTCCTTTGTTGGTCTCACTGTCCTTTTCTGGTCTCAGAAACACACTGTCCCTGGCCTTTCCCACAGTCTTTGGGTGTCAGAAACACGTTCTCCTCCCAGCTGTACTCGGTGCCAGGAAACACAAGCTCTTTTTGCCCTGCTCGCTGCCCTCTGGTCTCAGAAACACACTGTCCTTCGCCTTCGCCGCTGTCTTTGGGTGTCAGAAACACGTTCTCCTCCCAGATGTACTCGTGTCCCTGGAAACATAAGCTCTGTTTTTGCCCCCTCGCTGACCTCTGGGCTCAGAAACACACTGTCCTTTGTTGGTCTCACTGTCCTTTTCTGGTCTCAGAAACACACTGTCCCTGGCCTTTCCCACAGTCTTTGGGTGTCAGAAACACGTTCTCCTCCCAGCTGTACTCGGGTGCCAGGAAACACAAGCTCTGCCCTCAGGTCTTTTTGCCCTGCTCGCTGTCCTCTGGGCTCAGAAACACTTGCTATAGATCTTGAAACAGTGTTTATCGCTATGTTCACCTCGGCCTCTTCTTTCTATCTGACCGGGGTCAGTTTATTCTCTCGTTCCATGGGGTGCATGTACAATTGAAAAGACGTCAGATTTGTCCTACTTTTCAACATTGAAAACAGGTCGATCTTGTCCTACTTTTCAATGTTGAAAACAGTTCGATCTTAGACGTTGAACAGGCGTAAACCTTCAACGTCTAATTACAATCCACAGCACACAACCCTGGGAAGCAGAAAGGTCCATTGTCCAAATATTTTGCATTTATTTTTCATGCACACACTACACATTTCTGTCACAGAGGATGATATCGTTGCCGTGCCACCGTTATCCCTCACACTACCCTCGGGTCCCGGCGACCCGAGCGTAGGATTCCCCCTCACTCCCGCCGTCCTCGGGTCAACGGCTGGGTTAGATGCCGAGGTGGCGAGTTCGAGCCTCGCCGGGCGGGTTTTTTGCCCTACCAGCACACAACCCTGGGAAGCAGAAGGTCCATTGTCCAAATATTTTGCATTTATTTTTCATGCACACACTACACATTTCTGTCACCAGAGGATGATATCGTTGCCGTGCCACCGTTATCCCTCACACTACCCTCGGGTCCCGGCGACCCGAGCGTAGGATTCCCCTCACTCCCGCCGTCCTCGGGTCAACGGCTGGGTTAGATGCCGAGGTGGCGAGTTCGAGCCTCACCCTGGGCGGTGTTTTTTTGCCCTACCAGATAATTATTAACAGCGATGATAATAATAAACCGATAACAGTGAAACACGCGCACGTTGTTGTATTTCGGCCTCCTTCTTTTTGCAATACTCTGAGGGCTGTGAAAAGAGATCGAGGGTCACTCTGACCCGCTCGACTCGGGCTGTGTACGCGACGCGAGGACAACGGCGGGGTTAGATGCCGAGGTGGCGAGTTCGAGCCTCACCCTGGGCTGTGTTTTTTTCACCCTCCCAGATAATTACTAGTAGCGATAATAATAATAAACCGATTACAGTGAAACACGTGCACGTTGTTGTATTTCGGCCTCCTCCTCGGGGTTTTGCAACACTCTGAGGGCTGTGAAAAGAGATCGAGTGATCTCTTTTCAGCCCTCTGACCCGCTCGACTCGGGGTGTGTAATTAGGCGACATGCGAGGACAACACGAGGGTTATTTATCGCCGAGGGTGTAAAAAACCACCGCACCGGGCGAGGCTCGAACTCACAACCCCGGCATCTAACCCCGCCGTTGTCCTCGCGTCGCGTACACACCCCGGATTGAGCGGGTCCGAGTGACCCGCGATCCCATTTCACACAGCCCTCAAGAGTTTTGCAAAAAGAGGAGGCCGAAATACAACAAAGTTCGCGTGTTTCACCGTTGTCCATCTATTCTTACTACCTTTATTAGTATTTATCGGCGAGGGTGTAAAAAACCACCGCACCGGGCGAGGCTCGAACTCACAACCCCGGCATCTAACCCCAGCCGTTGTCCTCGCGTCGCGTACACACCCCGGATTGAGCGGGTCCGAGTGACCCGCGATCCCATTTCACACAGCCCTCAAGAGTTTTGCAAAAAAGAGGAGGCCGAAATACAACAACGTGCGCGTGTTTCACCGTTGTCCATCTATTCTTACTACCTTTATTAGTATTTATCGGCGAGGGTGTAAAAAACCACCGCACCGGGCGAGGCTCGAACTCACAACCCCGGCATCTAACCCCAGCCGTTGTCCTCGCGTCGCGTACACACCCCGAATTGAGCGGGTCCGAGTGACCCGCGATCCCATTTCACACAGCCCTGGGAGTTTTGCAGCCGAGTACAGCTGGTAGGAGAACGTGTTTCTGACACCCAAAGACAGGGGGAAAGGCCAGGGACAGTGTGTTTCTGAGCCCAGAGGTCAGCGAGCAGGGCAAAAAAGAGCTTGTGTTTCCCGGGACCCGAGTACAGCTGGGAGGAGAACGTGTTTTAGAGACCCGAAGACAGCGGGGGCCGCGTTAGGGTTACACAGGTTGACCCGAGGACGGCGGGAGTGAGGGGAATCCTACGCTCGGGTCGCCGGGACCCGAGGGTAGTGTGAGGGATAACGGTGGCACGGCAACGATATCATCCTCTGGTGACAGAAATGTGTAGTGTGTGCATGAAAAATACATGCAAAATATTTGGACAATGGACCTTTCTGCTTCCCAGGGTTGTGTGCTGGTAGGGCAAAAAAAAACACCGCCCGGGCGAGGCTCGAACTCGCCACCTCGGCATCTAACCCAGCCGTTGACCCGAGGACGGCGGGAGTGAGGGGGAATCCTACGCTCGGGTCACCGGGACCCGAGGGTAGTGTGAGGGATAACGGTGGCACGGCAACGATATCATCCTCTGGTGACAGAAATGTGTAGTGTGTGCATGAAAAATAAATGCAAAATATTTGGACAATGGACGTTTCTGCTTCCAAAGGTTGTGTGCTGTGGATTGTAATTAGACGTTGAAGGTTTACGCCTGTTCAACGTCTAAGATCGAACTGTTTTCAACATTGAAAAAGTAGGACAAGATCGACCTGTTTTCAATGTTGAAAAGTAGGACAAATCTGACGTCTTTTCAATTGTACATGCACCCCATGGAACGAGAGAATAAACTGACCCCGGTCAGATAGAAAGAAGAGGCCGAGGTGAACATAGCGATAAACACTGTTTCAAGATCTATAGCAAGCTTAGAGGCCAATATGTGTGAGACAACCACCGCAATGAGCATTCACACTCTGGTCTGGTGATGTGTTTGTGCAACGTGTACGTGAAATAAAGCTTGGTGATGTTTTTGTACTCTCACATTCATGATGTTTGGTGATGTTGTTGTGCAACAAGTACGTGAAATAAAGGCAGGCTGGGAGCCTAGAGTGTGTAGGCTACCCAAAATATCCAACCGGTCTAAGTCAGAGTGACTGCCCCCTCTCCGGTTGGCCAATTGCAAAATATCCAACCGGTCTAAGTCAGTGTGACAGACCCCTCTCCGGTTGGACGACTGAGAATGATACGGTATCTTGAGAGGCCGGATGGATATGCAAGGTTTGAATGGTTACCACTGATAATATGTGTGAGACAACCACCGCAATGAGCAT
>CM055756.1:0-43969 GCA_029465975.1 Dallia pectoralis
TCAGACATGGTCGTATACTTTTAGCTCTACTAACCAGAGTTTTACTCACACAGTTTAAACAATTACATCATGAGAATCATAAGAACCAGGCGGACATTTTGATGTATAACATGTATCTGTAACCCCAGAAATGCAGGCGCTATCACAATTTACAAACGAACAAAAAAACACAAGAAATCGCTTTCAAATTAGAGTGGAGAAAATCACCGTTTCTATGGATGTCTATGGGGAGGCGCAAGTTGGAAACAAAAGGACATAACGAAATAAATATATATGTTACAGCTTATATTTGAACATTTTGAGTGACAGCACAAATAGATGAACGTTTTGATATGCCATTTGTGTGTAAAGAGTTGAAACTCAGGCAGCAGTAGCAGTTTACAAATGTTCTCTACATTTTCTGCTGAATGGGCTCTCACACTCTAGTTTTGAAGATTCCGTCAATGTATTTCAATGGGGATTAATTAGCGACATTATCGTTAATATTTCGTAAACTACATAACGAAACCTTCTACAAAACAATGCCAACTAAATAGAGTTCGGGACGCACATTTTGACACCTTTTTTGTCCATCTAGTGCAAAAACTGTGGGAGGAGTAGGCGGGGACAAAATTGATATAATAATAATAATAATAATAATAATAATAATAATAATAATATATATGTGAGATTACAATATGTGTCCTTGACCATAGTCAAGCACACATAATAATATATATGTGAGATTACAATATGTGTCCTTGACCATAGTCAAGCACACATAATAATAATATATATGTGAGATTACAATATGTGTCCTTGACCATAGTCAAGCACACATAATAATAATAATAATAATAATATATATGTGAGATTACAATATGTGTCCTTGACCATAGTCAAGCACACATAATAATAATAATATATATGTGAGATTACAATATGTGTCCTTGACCATAGTCAAGCACACATAATAATAATAATAATAATATATATGTGAGATTACAATATGTGTCCTTGACCATAGTCAAGCACACATAATAATAGATAGCATACAATAGATAGCGTACAATTTCTGCAGAAATTGTGATGATGTGTGCTTGCGGCCACCTGTAGTTGACTGTGTACTGATATCAACTGCCAAACTGAGGTGACACTGCTGCTGCTGCGCCATAGTATGCAATGTGTTAAACCTATCAGTCATTACTCATGAATACACACTACTGCTGCAAGCACCATAGTATGCAATGGGGGGATGCCTAAAGGGAGGGAGAGCAAGCAGCAACAATTCACATGCTTTAGTATTGTATAAACGTAGTTAGTATTAACCTGGCAGTCAAGCTCAACAGGAAGTTAACATACAGGCCCCCTCTCTCATATCACTTTCCTGCCAGCCCTGACGCAGTGACTTTTGATTTGTTATAGAATAAACATGGACTCATCAGGTAGCCTTCTTTAAAGAAGGGAAACCCTCAACAGTTTACATTCAATTAGCAGTAATAGTTCATTGGTGGGGGGGGCAAGGTTTGCTTCACACCGGCTTCAAATGTTTTTCCTGGGCCTTTCCATCCTATCCTATCACCGTGACCTCTGTGAAAAAGAGAAGACAGTACAATGGACAGGAGTTTAGCACATGTTTAAATCTTCTCAGTTAATATGTACTTATTTTTATTGACTGGTTCATACCTCCCTGTCATATGTGTCACGTGTTACTTAGCAGGACAACAGAGCCAGGGAGGACCAGAAGAGAGCTTGGCATAGCCTGTGAGGGACAAGACAAACCCCACAACCGATAGGCAAAAAACCCCACTAGTGTTAAGTAAACGACCCTACTAATGTTAGGTAAACAACCCTACTGGTGTTAGGCAAGATACAGCAACACTCCTGCAGAGCACATGATACCATCAGCATTGAAATAATATAATTGCAACAAACATTATATACATACATACATACATACATCACACACACACACAACGTTCTGTAAAAGAACATTTGTGAATTGGCTCTTAAAAGAGCCTTTGGGGGGATGCCTAAAGGGAGGGAGAGCAAGCAGCAACAATTCACATGCTTTAGTATTGTATAAACGTACAGTTAGTATTAACCTGGCAGTCAAGCTCAACAGGAAGTTACCATACAGGCCCCCTGTCTCATATCACTTTCCTGCCAGCCCTGACGCAGTGACTTTTGATTTGTTATAGAATAAACATGGACTCATCAGGTAGCCTTCTTTAAAGAAGGGAAACCCTCAACAGTTTACATTAAATTAGCAGTAATAGTTCATTGGTGGGGGGGGCAAGGTTTGCTTCACACCGGCTTCAAATGTTTTTCCTGGGCCTTTCCATCCTATCCTATCACCGTGACCTCTGTGAAAAAGAGAAGATGTGGTAGATTTTCAGTTCATATACATGTTTAGAAAAGTAGTTTGCTTACATAATTCGGTTGTTACAGTATTTGTTTACATTTGGGTATATATCTGTTAAACTTCATATCATTTTAGTATAATTAGTTATAAACACACATGATATTTGGTGAAAGAGAGGAACAGACATCTCCTGTGGCACCCCTCCCCCATACATTCCAATGTTCCAAGGACAAAGCAAATAGTTTAGGTGTGATAAACATGGGTGTGATATTGGATCCTGCCTGGGTGGGGTTAACTGATAAGAATGACCAGGAACATAGCGATTGGTCATTGGGGGTGAACTGCGCGATGTTTCTGACTGGTCTAAAGTTGGGGTATTAAAGCGGTTGAGGCCATGAAACTGGCTCTTCTGCTTCGACTAGCGCGGGTCACATGCAGGAGGGCATATTGCTGTGGGGTTGTGAAGCAATATTAATGAAAATAAACCATCTGAAAAGGTAATCTGTTCGACTCGTGTATTTCACTCATTTTCTCTACCATAAATTGGCGTTGTCGGGCAGTAGAAGTGGGGAATCAGTGAACTCAATTCAAATCCGGAAGCGGTCGTCTGGCCGACAATTGTGAACGCTTGCGTCCAGAAATACACAGGCTTGCCGGCATCAGTTAATTGGGGTAAGGTGATTATTTATTTATTTCGCCATAGTTTATAAGTTTCTGTGTGCTTCAGGGCTGAAAGCGACACGACTGGATGCCAGGCGAGGTAAAATACACAACCATATTTGAAAATAATGCACTGACTCACTTAAAAACGGATCTGCGGTGTAGAGAAAAAGAGTACCTTGAGACTGCGGTTCTGGTTAAATGGTGCCATTTCGTTTGTTAAGTCTTGAATCCGTTAGCAAACTGTGTAGGCATAGTCAGCCAGACTGTATGCTATTGTATTCACAATCATTTCGTGCTAGTTAAATACTGCATATTGCATTAACCGTTTGTTGATTAACTGTGTTAGCTGAACTTTGTCATCTAGTCTATAATGTTTACTATATAGCATGCTAGCTAACGCTAATGTTTACTATATAGCATGCTGGCTAAGGTTTGGCTTTGACTGTTATGGTGTGGTAATTGTGTTGTACTGGGTAGACAAAAGTTGTATAATTTCGAGTCCTTTTACTTTTGTAGACGTGACCTCAGCAGTTGAGCCGGGCACGATTTATTGATAATATAGTTTATCACGTGACCTCAGCAGTTGAGTTGGGCACGATACTAGTAATTGTTAATTATGCGACCTCAGCAGTTGAGTCGGGCACGATTTTATTGATAATATAGTTTATCACGTGACCTCAGCAGTTGAGTCGGGCGCAATCCCAGTGATAGTTTATTATGCGACCTCAGCAGTTGAGTTGGGCACGATTCTATTGATAATATAGTTTATCACGTGACCTCAGCAGTTGAGTTGGGCGCAATCCCAGTGATAGTTTATTATGCGACCTCAGCAGTTGAGTCGGGCACGATTTTATTGATAATATAGTTTATCACGTGACCTCAGCAGTTGAGTTGGGCGCAATCCCAGTGATAGTTTATTATTCGACCTCAGCAGTTGAGTTGGGCACGATTCTATTGATAATATAGTTTATCACGTGACCTCAGCAGTTGAGTCGAGCGCAATACTATGGATAAGATAGTTTAATGAAAACAGCCCCTGATAAACTCTATCTAATAGCCTTGGATAAATATTGATGGGTTTACACTATACGGACTCAACAAATTGATCAGTTAATTTGTTGTGTTTACTTATACTGCTGCTAGTATCATGTAATAACTTCTGGTTGTTTTTTTCCTGGTTGGTTTGCTTCTGGTTGTCGATTTTGGTCCGGGGTTCTCCTGGTTGTCAATTTCGGTCTGGTTGGTTTGCTTCTGGTTGTCGATTTTGGTCCGGGGTTCTTCTGGTTGGTTAATAGCGTACTAGTTTGCTAGTATCACGTTGTATAATTGTTTGTTTGTGTTGTGTGTTACGGTTAAAATTGTATAGTTGTGTATTTAATTTAGGCCTCTAGCCACTTGGTAGAGAGTGATTCGGGAAAATGTATCAACTGCCAAAGTCATGTTATCTTGATCCAAACATTTTTGCCTAAAGTAATTATTTCATGCCATGTGCTTCTTGGTGTCCATTTCATTTCTAGGCAGCCATTTTGTAACCAGGCAGCCATTTTGTTTCTAGCATCTAGGCCTTGTATCTCTCGCTCTGCCCATACACTCACTAGCTCTCTTCGTTTGGGGTATTCGGGGAGTGTTCTGTTGCTGGACAGAACTCAGGTGGGGTTCCATAAGCTCTATATTTCAATGGTATCTGTTGTGGTATTAAGTTTTTAGTGTTTTAAGTGACCCTCATACACCCACTCATACACTTACACACACACACAGTCTCACACACACACACACACACACAGTCTCACACACACAGTCTCACACACACACACAGAGTCTCACACACACACAGAGTCTCACACACACACAGAGTCTCACACACACACAGAGTCTTACACACAGAGTCTCACACAGCCACTCACTCACACACTTAGTCTGTCACTCATTCATTCACACACACTTAGTATGCCACTCTACAACATGCAGACTAATACAGGGACTAAGTTGGAACGTATGGTCAGCCTTCCCCCATTGAATTGGATCACAAGCCTTGATGAGCAGGATGGCAAGCAATTGACAGTGTGGAGTAGAGAGTTAAGTATTAAATTAACAAAGGTGAAAACAGATGTCCAGTGGCCGAAAGAGGGCACATGGGACAAATTGGTAATTTTAGCTGTCCATACATGGTTGATTACGCAGAGGAAGGAAGTGACGAGGCGTTCTTGGAAACGTACGCGTAGGTTGGATGGGATGAATACGTTTGTGGTGTATAGGAAGAAGTGGGGTGAAATGTTGGGACAGACAGCGCAGTCAACAGTTAATGAGGATAAGCAAGTGAGCAATAGGCCGTTAGGAGGCATGTATCCACTGTTGATAGAAGGAAACAAGGTAGAGTACACACCATGGGGTAGTAGAGACTTAGATGGCCTGGTAGCCAAGTTACCACACTTAAGGGACGGGGCTAGCAGATGGATCTCAGTCTGAGAAAGTGAGACAATGGGACAGATGCTGGCTGTAGGTGACATTAAAGTACTGCTGACAAAATCATTAACAAGAGAGGAGATGGAGGATGCGTTGACGGACAGTGGTATGAACATGGCAGTAGGCTCTCCGCTGTTTGACGGTCAGGATTTCAACCCATATCGCAATCCCCTGTGGAGGATTCTGAGGCTCAAATACGTGACAAAGATGAGCAAAGGCGACATGATAACTCGCACCCCCACTCTAAACGAACATTTTGAGACCTGGCTCCGTGAACAAATCCAGCATTGGCGGCAAATGACCAATGACTCAGTGACTCTTGACCCAAAGGCAATGCAGACACAGATCTTCCGAGGTGCGGTGGTGGATATACTCCCTGGAGACGTACAACGCAAACTGGCCGACGTTCCCGGCCTGGACACAATGCTACACGATCAATGGGCAGAGACACTTAAACACTTCTTTAAAGCCCATCAAGAGACTGAGAAAGCTCTGGATAAACAAGGAACTGAAGTCACCAGAAAACTGGCCCAAGCCAGCCTTGACCAGCTCAAGAAGTTAAAAGGGATGGGATATGTGGTGAAGTCCGGTCCTGAAGACGGGGATGAGGCCGGAAGCCATGGCCCTGTCCGAAAAGGCTCTGAAACTCCCAGTTCAGCACCAACAACTGTACAATTGATAGAGAGCCCTAGACAGACAGATTGCAATAGAACTAGAAGCAGACCACGGAAGAGAGGTAAACGAGGGGCACGGGGTCAGAAAAGACGTGAGATTAAGACTTGTTGGGGCTGTAACCTGGAAGGACATGACCGTAGGAACTGTACAACTCATCCGTGAAAAAAAAAAAAAATTACCGGAAGTCAATACTAGGAGTCCGGAGGGTCCTGCTTAGGGTCAGTGTGCGTTGTTAGCAGTAGACGGTGAGATAGAACCGTTAATAGATTGTACGGTTATTTACGGACAGTTAAAATGCTTGATTGATTTAGAACCTTCATGTGTTTCACTGGCACTATCACATACATGGGTTTGTACATGTATAGATATATTTCGATGATGCCTGGGGTGTGGTTATTTAGTTCTGGCTTTGTGTGTGCATTTATGATGGTGATGAGAGGGGGAGTTGTGGTTGACGTTGATTGAGTTGGGTTAATATAACTATATGTCTAGGTTGTCTTGGATTTGATTGATTATTTCATCTTATAAGATAGCGCTGTGTTTGCAGAAGGTGCTGCTTGTGTTTTAAAGAACAGAGCCTGTTGATTAAGTTAGAAGTATTGATTCCATCGTGGTTCTTTTTAGTTTACTGTCTACAGTTGCGTGACTAGGTAAATATATAAAGAATTGTCTTCCAATAGAGAATTGTTTTCCACACTGTTATTGAGTGCCCGGGTTAATCTATTTGTTCCATACTACATACTACTATCTATAGTTTTGAGCGTTGAGACAACATTCTGTGACATGTTTTTGATATTCAATCATAGAGTATCGATTGGTTTAATTGGATCAACATTAGAAGAGACTTTAACAATTCCTGTCAGAATATAAAATTATTCTCAGTAATAAGATTATTATACACGGAAGTAACTGGATTGGTTTTAAAATAATAACTACATGCATGCAGATAGAGTATTTCTAAAATAACCATAGTTTAAAAGAAACAGCTTACCATTTGAACAGTCAAATAGTAATATTTTAGAAAGGATAAGAACGTCAAATAGGTTTTCAGAGACAGAGTAGAACAGAATTACAGCAGAATGAGAAAGGTTAAATTAAGGTGTGCTGCCGTAGCCATGTAAAAGATTTGTTTTTACACTCACCAAGCTAAACTAGACTAATGGAGCAATTAATTTAAGAAAATAATTCAGGTGTGATCTAAGTTAAAGACAGTAAAATCCATTCTACACACACTCAACATACAATACATTATTACAAGTTGAGTACTAAGTAACTATCTGTAAATAGAGTGTGAATAAATGATAGAACGTTCTGTAAAGTATGATTAGGTGTGCATGAGGAAGTGTTAAAGTTGAAAAGGTTTGTGACAAGTCAGGTAAATATTGGGAGACTTTAATTGGATAATTGCTGTGTTGAGGTAATTACTTACTATATCATAGCACATAAGTTTAATAGGATAGAGTAGATCAGGGGATACGAATAGAGGTTGGTAGGTAGCAAATCATTGTTGTCATAGTGGCAGCAAGAGGGGGTATGGATAAAGAGTGATTATTAAAGTGCACTGCATGCCATTTGAATATTTCGGAACCCGAGAGGTTCTATTGCAAATTTGGTTCTAGATTCTGTTGCAATGATTACATCAGTAAAAGGTAAAGATGCATGCTTGTGATACTTGATGGGTTTTCTCGATTGGTGGGGGCATTCCCTGTAGGTAAGCCAAGTGGTGGCTGAGGCATTAATGAGAGATATCATACCAAGGTTTGGTTTACTTAGTGTTATTCAGTATGACAACGGTCCTGGTTTTGTAGCTAACATTGTGAAACGTGTTGGTAGATGAGCTGTGTATTGTTGTTAAATATGGCACCTTATACCATCCTAAGTCTCAAGGTCGAGTCGAACAAATAAGTCAATTACTAAAAGAATCCTTTCCAAAATCTGTGTACAAACTAAATTAAATTGGGTAGTGGTCTTACCGATTGCTTTAGTGAGTATGTGGGATACTAAATTTACACAAGACGACCGTTGTGTAGACATGACTGTGGGGACATTAGTGGACTTTGACGAGTTAACATGTGAAATTGAACAAGCCGGGCCTATCTTTGAAAAAGGGTAAGTATTTTGAACAAGAATTTTGAAGCTCAAGGAAATAGACTACTGAACTCGGATGGTAAGACCGAGAGCAGGTTGAAACTGGTTTTAATAGATTACTAAAATAGGGTCATTAGTTTTGATTTAATTGGTACGGTTATTTTAAGGTTTTAAAATTCTCTTAACAATAGGAAAGTCTCATAGCCCACCTAAATGTGGTTTCTCAGAAAATATGGAGACTGAATCTGTAGTCGAGTATACTTTGATTGATTGATGTTATTGGGATGTTTATAAATTAGCGAGGGGCTATAGGCTCATTTCAGTACTTCTAACAGGTGTTTGCTTGGTCTGGTAAGTGTGCACACCAGAAATAGTCTTCTGGAGCTCAAAATCCTCCCTAGAGATGGCTTACCCTTTGACGGGTGAGAGTAGAGCGCCAGACTGAGTGAAGGTTGCCTGTATGAAGTTCGTCAAAGTAGAAACCGTACTCTATACAGTAGGACTAAAATTAGATTCAATATAGGTTGTGTAAGGCAGTTCTGTTAAATTATTCAGGTTAGGATACCTCGCTTAAAGAACTGACGAGTTCATTAACGCATGCGAGATGCTAAAATTAGATATACTAGGATTTGTGTTTTTGTCTTCAATGTTGGTAACATTATGGGTAATTGTATGTTGAGTGTTAACCAGAAATTGTGCAAGTATGTTACTAACAGAAACTAGATCACGAGAGACCCTGGAGGAGGAAGGCAGACCGAGGAAGTACATGGTTGGTGGTGGTTTACACTTTACAGCAAGGTGGACTGGGAGACTGTGGGACGAACCGAGGCGAAGGACCTGACAGGGTGATGACAGCTACCAAGATGGCGGTCCAGGTTGATGGTTTCCAGTTCTGGTATTACACATCACATTGCACCACGGGGAAAATAAGAGCACCATCGAGTAGTTTCATTTAGTTGGTCGGCCATAAGAGGGGGTGTTTGGGTTATTTAGTGTTTGTGTTTAGTGTTTGTTTTGTTTATCAAGAGGGGGTGAATTGTATATCTGAGTTGTATTTGATAATCAAACAAACAGAACATTTTTAACATTTTCACTGAACTACTAGTGGTCAAGTGCACATAACACATTTAACATTTCATTTTAAAATTTTAACTGTAGTATCTTTGATAAAGTTTGTCTAATTGCACACTCTCTCCTACGCAGTATGGATTATAGACATCTTGGAAGGGATGTACGGGATGGGAAGCACCCTAAAATCGTAACTTGTGCGATAATATTATCTTTCATTTTATTTGGCTCAATATTCTTAGCTCCTTTTGATTGGGATGGACATAAAATAGATGCAAATAGGAATCAAACGTTAACTGTAAATGGGAAACATCAGGTTACACTTAATAGACCATGTAGGCATGTACATCCTGTAAAAGTGAATGATTGTATAACGACAACATAGTAGCTCACTCAGAGACAACAGGTCGTTATGGCGTTAAAGTAGGAAGTCCGCATGCAGAGGAGACCGGTAGATGGTTTGTGGCCAAAACTGTACATGGGGATTGCGTGTCAATTAGGATAACTGTAAATAAAGTAAAAGCAAGGGATGTGGAATGTGGGTTTCGACATAAAAGGGATGATATTTTAATAAGATTTCAGGTATCAACCGAACCGATAAATCCAGTCATTAATAACAATAGCTCAGTTGTACGCATAGTGGAGGCTAAAACATTACAAGAACAATTAGGAGTTGAAACAGGATTCAAAGATTCTAATTCGTGGTTAGAGTGGATTAGGTATACCATTAAAACAGTAAGCAAAAGTGATTGTTATGCATGTGGATCACCAAAAACCGACTCTTATTACTACTCCATTTCCGTTAAATCCGAAAAACTCTAGGATAGGTTGGGCTTGCATGATATTATTGTTCGCGAGTAGCTCAACAACGGTTAATATAGACTGTTTAGATTTACACTACTCACTCAAGCAAGGGCAGACGTTTGGTGGCTCTGTGGAGGTGAACACTTATGGCCAACATTACCAACTGATTGGACGGGTACGTGTGCTCTAACACAATTAGCTATGCCACTTACAGTGATCTCAGAATCTGAGGCTAGGGATCAACTAACAGCAAATAGACACAGAAGGGGTATTGGTGGTTCCTTCGATGATAAAATCTATTTAGATGCTATTGGGGTGCCGAGAGGTATTCCAGATGAATTTAAAGCTAGAAATCAAATAGGCGCTGGTTTTGAGTCTTCACTGTTCTGGTGGGTAACAATTAATAAGAATGTAGACTGGATTAACTATGTGTTTTATAATCAACAGAGATTCATTAATTACAGTAGAGATGCAATAAAGGGACCAGCAGAGCAAACAGCAGCTACTAGTGTAATGGCCTGGCAAAATAGATTGGCATTAGATATGCTCCTAGCGGAGAAGGGTGGGGTATGTGTGATGTTCGGAGACACTTGTTGTACTTTTATACCCAACAATACAGCTCCTGATGGTTCGGTGACCAAGGCGTTGCAAGGACTGACTGCCCTGGCTGAGGAGATGAAGGACAATTCAGGCATTGACTCCTCAGTGTTTGGGTGGATGGACTCAGTGTTTGGGAAGTGGAAAGTGCTGATTTCCTCAGTACTGATTTCTCTGATTACGGCGACAGCTCTGTTGGCGATGTGTGGAGGCTGTTGCATTCCCTGCATACGAGGTCTCTCGATTAAGCTGATCGAGACGGGAATGACGAAAGTAATGGTTGCTAGAGCTGTGCCGTGGGAACAAGCTTCACTGTTTGATGACTGTGCTGACATGGATGAGCAAAATCTGTGAAGGATTATGGTGGGACAGGAACGACTGGCGACTGGAAGTATTTCTTCTTTGATTTTCACCATATAAGCTGATTATATCATTCACACTCTATATCTTTTATACTTAGTATTCTTGCACCATAAATATATATTTTTATACTCTGCACTGATATAGTCTATATTTGTATACACTGTTCTTGAGCACACTTTTCAAACGGAACTACTTGAAGACATTTCATCCATGAGGAGGGAGAAGAATGTACCCTTAAGCTGTGATTCATGGACATTTGTTGAGCTGATAATCTGTTTGAGCACTACTGTTTATCCTTATTATCTGTTATAATAGTACAATGTTGATGCTGTCATTTATCTGCTTCCCCATACTAGGTTTTTCCCTTGCATACAAAAAGGTTTTCCTGTATGGGTGATTTGCATCAATGTTTTATTTTTTGATATGTTACATAGAATAGTCATGTCTTTGATCTTTTACTCTAATCAAGTCAAGTATGGTTGGAGATGTTTGGTCAAAGGACATGGGTTAGGTGAGTGAGAACCCATACCGTTAAGGGTAGATGTGTCTGGGAATCAATCTGGTTCTCTGATACATATGCTGTGGTGTGATTTCTCATTCATGTGATCTAGATAGTGTTCGCATCAGGTTTTATTCTCTTATTATTTACACCACAGTATTATTTGATGTGCATTAATGCTTTGAGATGTGAAGTTTAGAAAACTTCAAGAGGGGGATATGTGGTAGATTTTCAGTTCATATACATGTTTAGAAAAGTAGTTTGCTTACATAATTCGGTTGTTACAGTATTTGTTTACATTTGGGTATATATCTGTTAAACTTCATATCATTTTAGTATAATTAGTTATAAACACACATGATATTTGGTGAAAGAGAGGAACAGACATCTCCTGTGGCACCCCTCCCCCATACATTCCAATGTTCCAAGGACAAAGCAAATAGTTTAGGTGTGATAAACATGGGTGTGATATTGGATCCTGCCTGGGTGGGGTTAACTGATAAGAATGACCAAGAACATAGCGATTGGTCATTGGGGGTGAACTGGGCGATGTTTCTGACTGGTCTAAAGTTGGGGTATTAAAGCGGTTGAGGCCATGAAACTGGCTCTTCTGCTTCGACTAGCGCGGTCACATGCAGGAGGGCATATTGCTGTGGGGTTGTGAAGCAATATTAATGAAAATAAACCATCTGAAAAGGTAAAGTATACAATGTATAAAAACCTATCAGTCATTACTCATGAATACACACTGCTGCTACATGCACCATAGTATACAATGTGTTAAACCTATCAGTCATTACTCATGAATACACACTACTGCTGCATGCAAGATAGTATGCAATGTGTTAAACCTATCAGTCATTGCTCATGACTACACACTACTGCTGCAAGCACCATAGTATACAATGTGTTAAACCTATCAGTCATTACTCATTACTACAGTAGTAGCTAACGCTAGCTAGCGCTAACGCTAACGCTAGCTAACATGCTAACATGCTAACGTAAACAGAGACCCAGAGAAAGAACTTACCTATCCATTCATTGCTGCAGGCTGTCTGAATGTATGCATACACTTAAAGTAGTAGCTAACGCTAGCTAGCGCTAACTAACGCTAGCTAACATGCTAACGCCAGCTAGCGCGCTAACGCTAGCTAACATGCTAACATGTAAACAGAGACCAAGAGAAACAACTTACCCATTCATTCATTCATTCATTGATTGCTGCAGGCATATGTCTGTGGCTGTTGCCTGGCAGTGTATTTGGCTGTGGCCAGGCAACTATGCCTTTGTCAGGAGGAACACCTGTTCTCATCGATATCAGAGCGCGCTGCCTCCTCCCCCCCGCCCCTTCCAGAATGTTCCTACTATTTAGCCAATCAACAACCAGAAAATGCTGCTTCAAACTGTCTATCATTTCAAAAGATTCAGACATGGTCGTATACTTTTAGCTCTACTAACCAGAGTTTTACTCACACAGTTTAAACAATTACATCATGAGAATCCTAAGAACCAGGCGGACATTTTGATGTATAACATGTATCTGTAACCCCAGAAATGTAGGCGCTATCACAATTTACAAACGAACAAAAAAACACCAAAAATCGCTTTCAAATTAGAGTGGAGAAAATCACCGTTTCTATGGATGTCTATGGGGAGGCGCAAGTTGGAAACAAAAGGACATAACGAAATAAATATATATGTTACAGCTTATATTTGAACATTTTGAGTGACAGCACAAATAGATGAACGTTTTGATATGCCATTTGTGTGTAAAGAGTTGAAACTCAGGCAGCAGTAGCAGTTTACAAATGTTCTCTACATTTTCTGCTGAATGGGCTCTCACACTCTAGTTTTGAAGATTCCGTCAATGTATTTCAATGGGGATTAATTAGCGACATTATCGTTAATATTTCGTAAACTACATAACGAAACCTTCTACAAAACAATGCCAACTAAATAGAGTTCGGGACGCACATTTTGACACCTTTTTTGTCCATCTAGTGCAAAAACTGTGGGAGGAGTAGGGGGGACAAAATTGATATAATAATAATAATAATAACTAGATAGCGTACAATTTCTGCAGAAATTGTGATGATGTGTGCTTGCGGCCACCCGTAGTCGTGTACTGATATCAACTGCCAAACTGAGGTGACACTGCTGCTGCTGCGCCATAGTATGCAATGTGTTAAACCTATCAGTCATTACTCATGAATACACACTACTGCTGCAAGCACCATAGTATGTGATGTGTTAAACCTATCAGTCAATACTCATGAATACACACTGCTGCTGCATGTCATTACTCATGAATACACACTAGCTATACAATGTGATTAAACCTATCAGTCATTACTCATGAATACACACTGCTGCTGCAAGCACCATAGTATGTGATGTGTTAAACCTATCAGTCAATACTCATGAATACACACTGCTGCTGCATGCACAATAGTATACAATGTGTTAAACCTATCAGAATCATTACACCATAGTATACAATGTGTTAAACCTACAGTCATTACTGAATACACACTGCTGCATGCACCATAGTATACAATGTGTTAAACCTATCAGTCATTACTCATGAATACACACTGCTGCTACATGCACCATAGTATACAATGTGTTAAACATATCAGTCATTACACATGAATACACACTGCTGCTACATGCACCATAGTATACAATGTGTTAAATCACCATAGTATACAAATGTGTTAAACCTATCAGTCATTACTCATGAATACACACTGCTGCTGCATGCACCATAGTATGCAATGGGTTAAACCTATCAGTCAATACTCATGAATACACACTGCTGCTGCATGCAAGATAGTATCCAATGTGTTAAACCTATCAGTCATTGCTCATGACTACACACTACTGCTGCAAGCACCATAGTTTACAATGTGTTAAACCTATCAGTCATTACTCATTACTACAGTAGTAGCTAACGCTAGCTAACATGCGCTAACGCTAGCTAACATGCTAACGCTAGCTAACATGCTAACGCTAGCTAGCGCGCTAACGCTAGCTAACATGCTAACGTGTAAACAGAGACCCAGAGAAAGAACTTACCTATCCATTCATGGCTGCAGGCTGTCTGAATGTATGCATACACTTAAAGTAGTAGCTAACGCTAGCTAACATGCGCGCTAACGCTAGCTAACATGCTAACGCTAGCTAGCGCTAACGCTAGCTAACATGCTAACGCCAGCTAGCGCGCTAACGCTAGCTAGCGCGCTAAAACTAGCTAACATGCTCACATGTAAACACAGACCAAGAGAAACAACTTACCAATTCATTCATTCTTTCATTGCTGCAGGCATATGTCTGTGGCTGTTGCCTGGCAGTGTATTTGGCTGTGGCCAGGCAACTATGCCTTTGTCAGGAGGAACACCTGTTCTCATCGATATCAGAGCGCGCTGCCTCCTCCCCCCCGCCCCTTCCAGAATGTTCCTCCTGTTTAGTGTCTGTGTCAAACGAATGGGATTCAGACATGGTCGTATACTTTTAGCTCTACTAACCAGAGTTTTAATCACACAGTTTAAACAATTACACCATGAGAATCCTAAGACCCAGGCGGACATTTTGATGTATAACATGTATCTGTAACCCCGGAAATGTAGGCGCTATCACAATTTACAAACGAACAAAAAAACACCAAAAATCGCTTTCAAATTAGAGTGGAGAAAATCACAGTTTCTATGGATGTCTATGGGGAGGCGCAAGTTGGAAACAAAAGGACATAACGAAATAAATATATATGTTACAGCTTATATTTGAACATTTTGAGTGACAGCACAAATAGATGAACGTTTTGATATGCCATTTGTGTGTAAAGGGTTGAAACTCAGGCAGCAGTAGCAGTTTACAAATGTTCTCTACATTTTCTGCTGAATGGGCTCTCACACTCTAGTTTTGAAGATTCCGTCAATGTATTTCAATGGGGATTAATTAGCGACATTATCGTTAATATTTCGTAAACTACATAACGAAACCTTCTACAAAACAATGCCAACTAAATAGAGTTCGGGACGCACATTTTGACACCTTTTTTGTCCATCTAGTGCAAAACTGTGGGAGGAGTAGGCGGGGACAAAATTGATATAATAATAATAATAATAACTAGTCAAGCACACATAACTAGATAGCGTACAATTTCTGCAGAAATTGTGATGATGTGTGCTTGCGGCCACCCGTAGTCGACTGTGTACTGATATCAACTGCCAAACTGAGGTGACACTGCTGCTGCTGCGCCATAGTATGCAATGTGTTAAACCTATCAGTCATTACTCATGAATACACACTACTGCTGCAAGCACCATAGTATGTGATGTGTTAAACCTATCAGTCAATACTCATGAATACACACTGCTGCATGCACCATAGCAATGTGTTAAACCTATCAGTCATTACTCATGAATATACAATGTATGTGTGTTAAACCTATCAGTCATTACTCATGAATACACACTGCTGCTGCATGCACCATAGTATGCAATGTGTTAAACCTATCAGTCATTACTCATGAATACACACTGCTGTAAGCACCATAGTATACAATGTGTTAAACCTATCAGTCATTACTCATGAATACACACTGCTGCTACACCATAGTATACAATGTGTTAAACCATCAGTCATTACAAATACACACTGTTAAACAATGTGTTAAACCTCAGTCATTACTCATGAATACACACTGCTGCTACATGCACCATAGTATACAATGTGTTAAATCACCATAGTATACAAATGTGTTAAACCTATCAGTCATTACTCATGAATACACACTGCTGCTGCATGCACCATAGTATGCAATGTGTTAAACCTATCAGTCATTACTCATGAATACACACTGCTGCTACATGCACCATAGTATACAAATGTGTTAAACCTATCCGTCATTACTCATGAACACACACTGCTGCTACCTGCACCATAGTATCCAATGTGTTAAACCTATCAGTCATTACTCATACATACACACTGCTGCAAGCACCATAGTATACAATGTGTTAAACCTATCAGTCATTACACATGAATACACACTGCTGCTGCAAGCACCATAGTATACAATGTGTTAAACCTATCAGTCATTACTCATTACTACAGTAGTAGCTAACGCTAGCTAGCGCGCTAACGCTAGCTAACATGCTAACGCTAGTTGCGCGCTAACGCTAGCTAACATGCTAACGTGTAAACAGAGACCCAGAGAAATAACTTACCTATACATTCATTGCTAAATAACTTACCTATACATTCATTGCTGCAGGCTGTCTGAATGTATGCATACACTTAAAGTAGTAGCTAACGCTAGCTAGCGCGCTAACGCTAGCTAACATGCTAACGTTAGCTAGCGCGCTAACGCTAGCTAACATGCTAACATGTAAACAGAGACCCAGAGAAAGAACTTACCCATTCATTCATTCGTTCATTGGTGCAGGCAGAGTCTTTGTCTGTAACCAGGCAACTATGCCTTTGTCAGGAGGAACACCTGTCCTCATCGATATCAGAGCGCGCTGCCTCCTCCCCCCCCCTTCCAGAATGTTCCTAGTAATTAGTGTGTGTCAAAATGAATAGGAATCAGGCATGGTCGTATACTTTTAGCTCTACTAACCAGAGTTTTAATCACACAGTTTAAACAATTACACCATGAGAATCATAAGACCCAGGCGGACATTTTGATGTATAACATGTATCTGTAACCCCGGAAATGCAGGCGCTATCACAATTTACAAACGAACAAAGAAACACCAAAAATCGCTTTCAAATTAGAGTGGAGAAAATCACCGTTTCTATGGATGTCTATGGGGAGGCGCAAGTTGGAAACAAAAGGACATAACGAAATAAATATATATGTTACAGCTTATATTTGAACATTTTGAGTGACAGCACAAATAGATGAACGTTTTGATATGCCATTTGTGTGTAAAGGGTTGAAACTCAGGCAGCAGTAGCAGTTTACAAATGTTCTCTACATTTTCTGCTGAATGGGCTCTCACACTCTAGTTTTGAAGATTCCGTCAATGTATTTCAATGGGGATTAATTAGCGACATTATCGTTAATATTTCGTAAACTACATAACGAAACCTTCTACAAAACAATGCCAACTAAATAGAGTTCGGGACGCACATTTTGACACCTTTTTTGTCCATCTAGTGCAAAAACTGTGGGAGGAGTAGGCGGGGACAAAATTGATATAATAATAATAATAATAATAATAATAAAATAATATATATGTGAGATTACAATATGTGTCCTTGACCATAGTCAAGCACACATAATAATAACTAGATAGCGTACAATTTCTGCAGAAATTGTGATGATGTGTGCTTGCGGCCACCCGTAGTCGACTGTGTACTGATATCAACTGCCAAACTGAGGTGACACTGCTGCTGCATGCACCATGCAATGTGTTAAACCTATAGTCATTACTCATAATACACACTACAATGTGTTAAACCTATCAGTCATTACTCATGAATACACACTACTGCTGCAAGCACCATAGTATGCAATGTGTTAAACCTATCAGTCATTACTCATGAATACACACTGCTGCTGCATGCACCATAGTATACAATGTGTTAAACCTATCAGTCATTACTCATGAATACACACTGCTGCTGCAATGCACCATAGTATACAATGTGTTAAACCTATCAGTCATTACTCATGAACACACTGCTGCTGCAAGCACCATAGTATACAATGTGTTAAACCTATCAGTCATTACTCATGAATACACACTGCTGCAAGCACCATAGTATACAATGTGTTAAACCTATCAGTCATTACTCATGAATACACACTGCTGCTACATGCACCATAGTATACAATGTGTTAAACCTATCAGTCATTACTCATGAATACACACTGCTGCTACATGCACCATAGTATACAATGTGTTAAACCTATCAGTCATTACTCATGAATACACACTGCTGCTGCATGCACCATAGTATACAATGTGTTAAACAGCATTATAAACACACTGCTATACTAACGTTAAACCTATCAGTCATTACTCATGAATACACACTGCTGCTACATGCACCATAGTATACAATGTGAAACCTATCAGTCATACCAATGAATACATTCTATGCTGCAGCTGTAGTAGCTGAAACAGCTATTATAAACTAGCTAGCAGTCAACGCTACTAACATGCTAACGTGTAAACTAAGAAAGAACTACCATCCATTCATTGTAGCTAGCTAAAACTTACAGTATAGCTAACGCTAGCTAACGCTAGCTAACATGCTAACGTGTAAACAGAGACCCAGAGAAAGAAGTTACCCATCCATTCATTGCTGCAGGCTGTCTGAATGTATGCATAAACTTACAGTAGTAGCTAACGCTAGCTAGCGCTAACGCTAGCTAACATGCTAACGATAGCTAGCGCGCTAACGCTAGCTAACATGCTTAACGTGTAAACAGAGACCCAGAGAAAGAACTTAACCATTCATTGCTGCAGGCTAATGTATGCATAAACTAACGCTAACGCTAGCTAAAACATGCTAACGCTAGACCCAGAGAAAGAAGTACCCATCCATTCATTGCTGCAGGCTGTCTGAATGTATGCATAAACTAACAGTAGTAGCTAACGCTAGCTAGCTAACGCTAGCTAACATGCTAACGATAGCTAGCGCTAACGCTAGCTAACATGCTAACGTGTAAACAGAGACCAAGAGAAAGAACTTACCCATTCATTCATTCTTTCTTTGCTGCAGGCATATGTCTGTGGCTGTTGCCTGGCAGTGTATTTGGCTGTGGCCAGGCAACTATGCCTTTGTCAGGAGGAACACCTGTTCTCATCGATATCAGAGCGCGCTGCCTCCTCCCCCTGCCCCTTCCAGAATGTTCCTACTATTTAGCCAATCAACAACCAGAAAATGCTGCTTCACTGTCTATCATTTCAAAAGATTCAGACATGGTCGTATACTTGCTGCAGGATATGTCTGTGGCTGTTGATTGCAGTGTCTGTGGCTGTTGCCTGGCAGCCATGCCTTTGTCAGGAGGACCAGCTGTTCTCATCGATATCAGAGCGCGCTGCCTCCTTCCCCCCCCCTTCCAGAATGTTCCTACTATTTAGCCAATCAACAACCAGAAAATGCTGCTTCACTGTCTATCATTTCAAAAGATTCAGACATGGTCGTATACTTTTAGCTCTACTAACCAGAGTTTTAATCACACAGTTTAAACAATTACATCATGAGAATCCTAAGAACCAGGCGGACATTTTGATGTATAACATGTATCTGTAACCCCAGAAATGTAGGCGCTATCACAATTTACAAACGAACAAAAAAACACCAAAAAATCGCTTTCAAATTAGAGTGGAGAAAATCACCGTTTCTATGGATGTCTATGGGGAGGCAAAGTTGGAAACAAAAGGACATAACGAAATAAATATATATGTTACAGCTTATATTTGAACATTTTGAGTGACAGCACAAATAGATGAACGTTTTGATATGCCATTTGTGTGTAAAGGGTTGAAACTCAGGCAGCAGTAGCAGTTTACAAATGTTCTCTACATTTTCTGCTGAATGGGCTCTCACACTCTAGTTTTGAAGATTCCGTCAATGTATTTCAATGGGGATTAATTAGCGACATTATCGTTAATATTTCGTAAACTACATAACGAAACCTTCTACAAAACAATGCCAACTAAATAGAGTTCGGGACGCACATTTTGACACCTTTTTGTCCATCTAGTGCAAAAACTGTGGGAGGAGTAGGGGTGGACAAAATAATATAATAATAATAATAATAACTAGATAGCGTACAATTTCTGCAGAAATTGTGATGATGTGTGCTTGCGGCCACCCGTAGTCGACTGTGTACTGATATCAACTGCCAAACTGAGGTGACACTGCTGTTGCTGCCATAGAATGCAATGTGTTAAACCTATAGTCATTATCATGATTACAATGTGTTAAACCTATCAGTCATTAACCTATCAGTCATTACTCACACACTGCTGCAAGCACCATAGTATGCAATGTGTTAAACCTATCAGTCATAAAATACACTATCAATGTCATATAGTCATTACATGAATACACACTGCTGCAACATGCACCATAGTATGCAATGTGTTAAACCTATCAGTCATTACTCATGAATACACACTGCTGCTGCATGCACCATAGTATACAATGTGTTAAACCTATCAGTCATTACTCATGAATACACACTACTGCTGCATGCACCATAGTATACAATGTGTATACAAAAGAACATTTGTGAATTGGCTCTTAAAAGAGCCTTTGGGGGATGCCTAAAGGGAGGGAGAGCAAGCAGCAACAATTCACATTCTTTAGTATTGTATAAACGTACTTAGTATTAACCTGGCAGTCAAGCTCAACAGGAAGTTACCATACAGGCCCCCTGTCTCATATCACTTTCCTGCCAGCCCTGACGCAGTGACTTTTGATTTGTTATAGAATAAACATGGACTCATCAGGTAGCCTTCTTTAAAGAAGGGAAACCCTCAACAGTTTACATTAAATTACCAGTACTAGTTCATTGGTGGGGGGGCAAGGTTTGCTTCACACCGGCTTCAAATGTTTTTCCTGGGCCTTTCCATCCTATCCTATCACCGTGACCTCTGTGAAAAAGAAGACAGTACAATGGACAGGAGTTTAGCACATGTTTAAATCTTCTCAGTTAATATGTACTTATTTTTATTGACTGGTTCATACCTCCCTGTCAAGTATACAATGTATAAAAACCTATCAGTCATTACTCATGAATACACACTGCTGCTACATGCACCATAGTATACAATGTGTTAAACCACCATAGTATACAATGTGTTAAACCTATCAGTCATTACTCATGAATACACACTGCTGCAATATGCACCATAGTATGCAATGTGTTAAACCTATCAGTCAATACTCATGAATACACACTGCTGCTGCATGCAAGATAGTATGCAATGTGTTAAACCTATCAGTCATTACTCATTACTACAGTAGTAGCTAACGCTAGCTAGCAGGCTAACGCTAGCTAACAGGCTAACGCTAGCTAACAACGCTAACATGCTAACGCTAGCGCGCTAACGCTAGCTAACTTGCTAACGTGCTAAACAGAGACCCAGAGAAAGAAGTTACCCATCCATTCATTGCTGCAGGCTGTCTGAATGTATGCATAAACTTACAGTAGTAGCTAACGCTAGCTAGCGCGCTAACGCTAGCTAACATGCTAACGATAGCTAGCGCGCTAACGCTAGCTAACATGCTAACGTGTAAACAGAGACCCAGAGAAAGAAGTTACCCATCCATTCATTGCTGCAGGCTGTCTGAATGTATGCATAAACTTACAGTAGTAGCTAACGCTAGCTAGCGAGCTAACATGCTAAACGATGCTAGCTAGCGCGCTAACGCTAGCTAACATGCTAACGTGTAAACAGAGACCCAGAGAAAGAAGTTACCCATCCATTCATTGCTGCAGGCTGTCTGAATGTATGCATAAACTTACAGTAGTAGCTAACGCTAGCTAGCGAGCTAACATGCTAACGATAGCTAGCGCGCTAACGCTAGCTAACATGCTAACGTGTAAACAGAGACCCAGAGAAAGAAGTTACCCATCCATTCATTGCTGCAGGCTGTCTGAATGTATGCATAAACTTACAGTAGTAGCTAACGCTAGCTAGCGAGCTAACATGCTAACGATAGCTAGCGCGCTAACGCTAGCTAACATGCTAACGTGTAAACAGAGACCCAGAGAAAGAAGTTACCCATCCATTCATTGCTGCAGGCTGTCTGAATGTATGCATAAACTTACAGTAGTAGCTAACGCTAGCTAGCTAACGCGAGCTAACATGCTAACGATAGCTAGCGCGCTAACGCTAGCTAACATGCTAACGTGTAAACAGAGACCCAGAGAAAGAAGTTACCCATCCATTCATTGCTGCAGGCTGTCTGAATGTATGCATAAACTTACAGTAGTAGCTAACGCTAGCTAGCGCGCTAACGCTAGCTAACATGCTAACGATAGCTAGCGCGCTAACGCTAGCTAACATGCTAACGTGTAAACAGAGACCCAGAGAAAGAACTTACCTATCCATTCATTGCTGCAGGCTGTCTGAATGTATGCATACACTTAAAGTAGTAGCTAATGTAGCCAAGTGGGCGGAACCAATGTGCGGGTTGAGTACCTGAGGGGAACAGGTTATGGGTGGCACCGTGCCAGTATTTAGCCGTGTCTGTGGTGGTCGCTAGCACGAACTGTGCTACAGAAAGAGGTGGCGTGTTACTCGAAATCTGTTTGTATAATTATTTATTTGATTTGAGGAACTTGCAGCCAACCTGTCCCTATACGTACCGGTAGGGTTCTTGTATTACAGAATAAATTATTGTTTTCTAAAAACTCTGGTTGCTGTTGTGGCTGCTTGCCTGTTATGGGCCCAGGACCTGTTCACACTGAGTGACCAAGGGTTACACTAACGCTAGCTAGCGCGCTAAAACTAGCTAACATGCTCACATGTAAACACAGACCAAGAGAAACAACTTACCCATTCATTCATTCTTTCATTGCTGCAGGCATATGTCTGTGGCTGTTGCCTGGCAGTGTATTTGGCTGTGGCCAGGCAACTATGCCTTTGTCAGGAGGAACACCTGTTCTCATCGATATCAGAGCGCGCTGCCTCCTCCCCCCCGCCCCTTCCAGAATGTTCCTCCTGTTTAGTGTCTGTATCAAACGAATGGGATTCAGACATGGTCGTATACTTTTAGCTCTACTAACCAGAGTTTTACTCACACAGTTTAAACAATTACATCATGAGAATCCTAAGAACCAGGCGGACATTTTGATGTATAACATGTATCTGTAACCCCCGAAATGTAGGCGCTATCACAATTTACAAACGAACAAAAAAACACCAAAAATCGCTTTCAAATTAGAGTGGAGAAAATCACCGTTTCTATGGATGTCTATGGGGAGTCGCAAGTTGGAAACAAAAGGACATAACGAAATAAATATATATGTTACAGCTTATATTTGAACATTTTGAGTGACAGCACAATTAGATGAACGTTTTGATATGCCATTTATCTGTAAAGGGTTGAAACTCAGGCAGCAGTAGCAGTTTACAAATGTTCTCTACATTTTCTGCTGAATGGGCTCTCACACTCTAGTTTTGAAGATTCCGTCAATGTATTTCAATGGGGATTAATTAGCGATATTATCGTTAATATTTCGTAAACTACATAACGAAACCTTCTACAAAACAATGCCAACTAAATAGAGTTCGGGACGCACATTTTGACACCTTTTTTGTCCATCTAGTGCAAAAACTGTGGGAGGAGTAGGGGTGGACAAAAGTGATATAATAATAATAATAATAATATATATGTGAGATTACAATATGTGTCCTTGACCATAGTCAAGCACACATAATAACTGAGGACATAATGAACATACTTTATACAGAACAGTACAACATTACATTATATACAACTGAGGACATAAAGAACATACTTTGTACAGAACAGTACAGCATTGCAATATATGTACAACTGAGGACATAATGAACATACTTTATACAGAACGGTACAGCATTACATTATGTACAACTGTGGACATAATGAACATACTTTATACAGAACACTACACAACTGAGGACATAATGAACATACTTTTATACAGAACAGTACAGCATTACATTATATACAACTGAGGACATAATGAACATACTTTATACAGAACACTACACAACTGAGGACATAATGAACATACTTTTATACAGAACAGTACAGCATTACATAATATATAACTGAGGACATAATGAACATACTTTATACAGAACACTACACAACTGAGGACATAATGAACATACTTTTATACAGAACAGTACAGCATTACATTATATACAACTGAGGACATAATGAACATACATAGGACGTAACATTACAGCATTACATTATACACAACTAAGGACATAATGAACATACTTTATACAGAACAGTACAACATTACATTACATATAACTGAGGACATAAAGAACAAACTTTATACAGAACATAATGAGGACATAATGAACATACTTAATACAGAAGAGTACAACATTACATTATATACAACTGAGGACATAATGAACATACCTTATACAGAACAGTACAGCATTTCATTACATATAACTGAGGACATAATGAACATACTTTTACAGAACAGTACAGCATTGCAATATATGTACAACTGAGGACATAATGAACATACTTTATACAGAACGGTACAGCATTACATTATGTACAACTGTGGACATAATGAACATACATAGGACATAACAGTACAGCATTACATTATAAACAACTGAGGACATAATGAACATACTTTATACAGAACAGTACAGCATTACATAATATATAACTGAGGAAATAATGAACATACATAGGACGTAACATTACAGCATTACATTATACACAACTGAGGACATAATGAACATACTTTATACAGAACACTACACAACTGAGGACATAATGAACATACTTTTATACAGAACAGTACAGCATTACATTATATACAACTGAGGACATAATGAACATACATAGGACGTAACATTACAGCATTACATTATACACAACTAAGGACATAATGAACATACTTTATACAGAACAGTACAGCATTACATTATATATAACTGAGGACATAATGAACATACTTTATACAGAACAGTACACAACTGAGGACATAATGAACATACTTTATACAGAACAGTACAGCATTACATTATATACAACTGAGACATAATGAACATACTTTATACAGAACAGTACAGCATTACATTATATACAACTGAGGACATAATGAACAAACTTTAAACAGAACAGTACAGCATTACATTATATACAACTGAGGACATAAAGAACAAACTTAATACAGAACATAATGAGGACATAATAATCATACTTAATACTGAACAGTACAACATTACATTATATACAACTGAGGACATAATGAACATACTTTATACAGAACAGTACAGCATTACATTATATTATATACAACTGAGAACATAATGAACATACTTTATACAGAACAGTACAGCATTACATTACATCATATACAACTGAGAACATAATGAACATACTTTATACAGAACAGTACAGCATTACATTACATTATATACAACTAAGGAAATAATGAACATACTTTATAAAGAACAGTACAGCATTATATACAACTGAAGACATAATGAACATACTTTTTTCAGAACAATACAGCATTACATTACATTATATACTACTGAGGACATAATGAACATACTTTATACAGAACGGTACAGCATTACATTATATACAACTGAGGACATAATGAACATACCTTATATTGAACAGTACAGCATTACATTATATATATAACTGAGGACATAATGAACATACTTTATACAGAACAGTACAACATTACATTATATACAACTGAGGACATAAAGAACAAACTTTATACAGAACATAATGAGGACATAATGAACATACTTAATACTGAACAGTACAACATTACATTATATACAACTGAGGACATAATGAACATACTTTATACAGAACAGTACATTACATTACATATAACTGAGGACATAAAGAACAAACTTTATACAGAACATAATGAGGACATAATGAACATACTTAATACAGAACAGTACAACATTACATTATATACAACTGAGGACATAATGAACATACTTTATACAGAACAGTACATTACATATAACTGAGGACATATCGAACATACTTTATACAGAACAGTACAGCATTTCAATATATGTACAACTGAGGACATAATGAACATACTTTATACAGAACGGTACAGCATTACATTATATACAACTGTGGACATAATGAACATACTTTATACAGAACAGTAAAGCATTACATTACATTATATACAACTGAGGAAATAATGAACATACTTTATACAGAACAGTACAACATTACATTACATACAACTGAGGACATAAAGAACAAACTTTATACAGAACATAATGAGGACATAATGAACATACTTAATACAGAACAGTACAACATTACATTATATACAACTGAGGACATAATGAACATACTTTATACAGAACAGTACATTACATATAACTGAGGACATAATGAACATACTTTATACAGAACAGTACAGCATTTCAATATATGTACAACTGAGGACATAATGAACATACTTTATACAGAACAGTACATTATTATTATATACAACTGAGTACATAATGAACATACTTTATACAGAATAGTACAGCATTACATTATTATATACAACTGAGGACATAATGAACATACTTTTATACAGAACAGTACAGCATTACATTAGATACAACTGGGGACATATTGATCATACATAGGACATAACAGTACAGCATTACATTATATACAACTGAGGACAAAATGAACAAACTTTATACAGAACAGTACAACATTACATTATATACAACTGGGGACATAAAGAACCAACTTTATACAGAAAATAATGAGGACATAATGAACATACTTAATACTGAACAGTACAACATTACATTATATACAACTGAGTACATAATGAACATACTTTATACAGAACAGTACATTACATTACATATAACTGAGGACATAATGAACATACTTTATACAGAACAGTACAATACATTACATATAACTGAGGATATAATGAACATACTTTATACAAAACAGTACAGCATTTCAATATATGTACAAATGAGGACAAAATGAACATACTTTATACAGAACAGTACATTACATATAACTGAGGACATATCGAACATACTTTATACAGAACAGTACAGCATTTCAATATATGTACAACTGAGGACATAATGAACATACTTTATGCAGAACGGTACAGCATTACATTATATTATATACAACTGAGGAAATAATGAACATACTTTATACAGAACAGTACAACATTACATTACATACAACTGAGGACATAAAGAACAAACTTTATACAGAACATAATGAGGACATAATGAACATACTTAATACAGAACAGTACAACATTACATTATAAACAACTGAGGACATAATGAACATACTTTATACAGAACAGTACATTACATTACATATAACTGAGGACATAATGAACATACTTTATACAGAACAGTACAGCATTTCAATATATGTACAACTGAGGACATAATGAACATACTTTATACAGAACAGTACACAACTGAGTACATAATGAACATACTTTATACAGAACAGTACACAACTGAGTGCATAATGAACATACTTTATACAGAATAGTACAGCATTACATTGTATTATATACAACTGAGGACATAATGAACATACTTTTATACAGAACAGTACAGCATTACATTAGATACAACTGGGGACATAATGATCATACATAGGACATAACAGTACAGCATTACATTATATACAACTGAGGACAAAATGAACAAACTTTATACAGAACAGTACAACATTACATTATATACAACTGGGGACATAAAGAACCAACTTTATACAGAAAATAATGAGGACATAATGAACATACTTAATACTGAACAGTACAACATTACATTATATACAACTGAGTACATAATGAACATACTTTATACAGAACAGTACAATACATTACATATTACTGAGGATATAATGAACATACTTTATACAAAACAGTACAGCATTTCAATATATGTACAAATGAGGACAAAATGAACATACTTTATACAGAACAGTACATTACATATAACTGAGGACATATCGAACATACTTTATACAGAACAGTACAGCATTTCAATATATGTACAACTGAGGACATAATGAACATACTTTATGCAGAACGGTACAGCATTATACAGAACAGTACAGCATTACATGATATACAACTGTGGACATAATGAACATACTTTATACAAAACAGTAAAGCATTACATTACATTATATACAACTGAGGAAATAATGAACATACTTTATACAGAACAGTACAACATTACATTACATACAACTGAGGACATAAAGAACAAGCTTTATACAGAACATAATGAGGACATAATGAACATACTTAATACAGAACAGTACAACATTACATTATAAACAACTGAGGACATAATGAACATACTTTATACAGAACAGTACATTACATTACATATAACTGAGGACATAATGAACATACTTTATACAGAACAGTACAGCATTTCAATATATGTACAACTGAGGACATAATGAACATACTTTATACAGAACAGTACACAACTGAGTACATAATGAACATACTTTATACAGAATAGTACAGCATTACATTGTATTATATACAACTGAGGACATAATGAACATACTTTTATACAGAACACTACAGCATTACATTAGATACAACTGGGGACATAATGATCATACATAGGACATAACAGTACAGCATTACATTATATACAACTGAGGACAAAATGAACAAACTTTATACAGAACAGTACAACATTACATTACATACAACTGGGGACATAAAGAACCAACTTTATACAGAAAATAATGAGGACATAATGAACATACTTAATACTGAACAGTACAACATTACATTATATACAACTGAGTACATAATGAACATACTTTATACAGAACAGTACATTACATATAACTGAGGACATAATGAACATACTTTATACAGAACAGTACAGCATTACATTATATTATATACAACTGAGAACATAATGAACATACTTTATACAGAACGGTACAGCATTACCTTATATACAACTGTGGACATAATGAACATACTTTATACAGAACAGTACATTACATTACATATAACTGAGGACATAATGAACATACTTTATACAGAACAGTACAGCATTATATTACATTATATACAACTGAGGACATAATGAACATACGTTATACAGAACAGTACAGCATTACATTATATATAACTGAGGACATAATGAACATACTTTATACAGAACAGTACAACATTACATTATATACAACTGAGGACATAAAGAACAAACTTTATACAGAACATAATGAGGACATAATGAACATACTTAATACAGAACAGTACAACATAACATTATATACAACTGAGGACATAATGAACATACTTTATACAGAACAGTACAATACATTACATATAACTGAGGATATAATGAACATACTTCTGGAGGAAAAACCGGGCACTGATTTACCCCAGACTGACCCAAGTTATGCTGGGAAGGCTTTGCATTGTGGCAAAATCTGTTCCATCAGAACGAGTTTTCAGCAAGATGGGACAGATCATCTCTGAAAAAAGAAGCTAAGGCCAGACAGCTGATGTTTTTGAATGCCAACTTTGAGTAATCCTGTTTTTTGTTATACCTGCTTATGTCAGGGTCTTTTTTTCAGGCTGCTCTGTTTTTTTTTGCACTTTATATAGGGATAAGCTCTACTGTTTACTACTGTTTATATTTGCATATTGCACTAATGTTCACTTGCTGTTTTCAGTAATAGTGCAAATAATTGTTTGCACTACTGTGTTTTAGCTTGATTTAACTTTACACTACTTTTACCTGTTTAAAAAATATATATATATTGCCCTTCTTTTGTAGTTTTGTAGTATTATACATTGCACTTTACCTGTGACTATGGTGTTTTGTGTGCATTTTGTATTATTTCATTTTATTATTGTTGTTTTATGTTTGAACAGTTTTATACTTTTAAATAAAATAAAAATTCATTATGTTTGAGTCATGTCATGCACTTTTGTTTGTTTAAAAATGTAAAAAAATATATATTACATTATCGATTATTTGCGTCATGTCGTCTCATCTCTTTTGCGTCACGTGACTCACGTCAGCAAATAGCAATTCAGCTCGGGCTTAGAATGGGCATGTAATTGGTTGGATCTACTCTACTGAACGAATAACATATCATCATTGATCGAGATCGCTCTGTTTTGAGTCTGAACGAGAGAGATCTCCCGTTCGTGAACGAATTGAACGAACTGGTAACTAAATACCCAGTTCGTGTACCGGTTAGGTCGGCCATTCTGTCAATCCAGTTCAGCAATCAGCAGAATGCGGATGCAAAGCGCAGGTTTCCGTACTGCACGCTTGTTATATTCACATACAGAACATAACTCCTTGTTTAACATAATCTCAGATTTATGAACGTGTACATCTCTGACCAAAGAATTAAAATGTTACAAGCCTAGTATGTAAAAAAAAGTGTAAGAGTGTAATGACTTTGACTTTGATTTAGACTTATTTTATTCATTTAATGAGTAGGGCACAATTTTTAATAAAATCAAATCAGTTTTTATTATGTAACAAGTACTAAATACGTTGAACAGAACACATTTTGCCTCACCTGCCGACGTATTTGTGTAATATAGAAAAATGGTCAGTGAACGAATCTGAACGAATCATTTTGGTGAACGAACTAAAAATTAACGAGTCTCTGAAAAGAATAAAAATTTCCACCACTACTGTACTGAAATGGCCCCCACAGTCACCAGGGGCCTCATTTATCAAACTTTGCGTAGGATTTGCGTCAGAAGTGGCGTACGGACGAAACGTAGGATGTACGTACGGACAAAAATATTGGGATTTATCAAACCGTGCGCACGCACGTCCTACACTGTTTTCGCTTAATAAATCACAATGAACTCTAAATGTGGCGCAGCTTTTGCGGCTTCATATCACGCCCATATTTGCCCATAAATAGTCAAAGAAACGCCCCAAATTAATATTCATTGATTGAAACGTCATGACAAACTTGGAGGAAACTCGGAAAAGTAACGTCACTCAATGTGAAGTTTCCTGTTGGGGAGGTGGATATTGCGCTTTTTGGTTTGCCTGTTCACCCGCAGTGAAACTGTATGTAATTACAAGACAAACCTTTTATACATACTAACACATCTGACATAACCCGGATAACGGCTGGCTGAGATATGTGTTGCACCTTTCAAAATATGGGTTAAGACATGCGATGAAACACATTTAAAATAGAACCAACTGAAGGCACATACATGAACACTACATCTATACTATGGAATACACTTTCCCCAGTGGATATATATATATATATATATATCCATATCCCCATATATATATGTAATATATCCATATCCCCATATATATATCTATCCATCTATATATATATATCCATCAATCCGCTCCATCAGACGGAGACATCGACAAGAATATCAGTTTTATACACGGTTTTGTTCTGTTCGCCGTATTTATGAGGATGAATTGCACAACATGACAATATAATTACACAACATATTTGAGTTATTTTTTGGAAATAAATATTCATTTTAATTGACGTTATATGTTGTTTTATATATATATGTTGTTTTATATATATATTGATTTGTTTTGGCAGATCGATCAAACAGGTGTTTGTGTAGGCTGTTAATTGTAAGAATGGCTTCGTGAATTCTTAATATTATTAATGACAGGAGATATTTCCATTTATTTTACACAACGGTCTACATTTTAACACAGTTTCGTGTATTTCATCCATGTGCCGACAATGTCGCCATTTCTCATTTCACCCGTTTTATGTGCGTATGCATGGGTCAGAGCTTGCGTGGAGGACCGCACATTTTCACATCAAGTTTGCTTTTGATAAATCCCAACTATTGCGTAGAGAGCGGCGTACGCATTCTTTTGTGCGTACGCAGCGTTGATAAATGAGGCCCCTGATCTCAACCCAACAAATTTTCTAGACACTACAACATACAAAGGACCAAATTTCACTGACACCAAAATTTTAGACACCAAAGTCTTTTTTTAAAGAAACAGACACATGCACTACTACACAAAGACAGCTTTCACCCCAAACACACATTCAAAAGGTCTAATAAAATCTCAATTACTCCGCTTCCAACGGATCTCAACACAACCTGTGGAATTTGAAAGAGCATCCAAAACATTACTCAAAGCCCTGTGGACAAGGGGATACTCACGCTTCTTCCTGAGAAAAATAAGTAACACCTTTCAGGAAGTGAAACCAAGAGACAATAGACAGATAATCCCGTTAATCACCACCGATTCAAAATACAGTGTAGCAGTAAACATAAAGCTCAAAGAGAATTTTGAAAACAGCCTCAAAGACCCACAGATAGTGGCAGACCACAGGATTATCTCTGCCTACAGAAGAAACAAAAACCTACAGGATCACCTGGTACAAAGCAAATTAAAACCCAAAGAACCACACACCTCTTCTATAAACCAAGGAGAACCTGGAGAAATACCACCACAGGAGCTACTTACAGAACAGAACAAAATATCACAGAAAAATCCACAAACTGCATCTACGGGATTCATTGTGCAAAATGCAACATTCTATATGTTGGGGAAACATGAAACTCAATCCAGAACCGACTAGCACAACACAAATATAATATAAGAAACAAAAAAGAAATAAACACACCCCTGGTAAGACACTTTTACAACATGGACTAACATCACTAGAGATCACTGGTATATCACACAATCCAACCTGGACAGACCAAGAGAGGAAAAGGGAAGAAACCCATTGGATTAAAAGATTAGACACAAAAACACCCACGGGATTGAATCAGAAATATAAAAAATGTAAGCGGGCTTGGGACAGGCGGCTGTTAACAATGGATGGCCAATGCATCACCATTTTTGTCATTGTGCCTCCCCAGAATAACTTTTTGGATTTGGAAAGACAATTCAAATTGGATCAAAGCCATAAACCGAACCCTAACACTTTTCATGTGACTCTGGGTCAAATGACCCACTTCCGGCGTTTCTAGTGTTAACAGTCTAACGTGCTGACCAATTGCGCCACAGAGACTTCCCACGAACACATTGCTAGTTGCGCAAGCTTTGAGATAATTCCAGTTGCTCCATTATCCATTAAAAACATGCTACAAAGCGAAAGTTTGAGGAAATTGTTTTACTTGTATTGCAAAATATTTTTTTACGTCAAAGAGCTGCAGAAATCTAAAGAAAGTGTCGCCCCTGGGTGGGCTCAATTCACCAACCTTTAGGTTAAAAGTCTAAGGCGCTGACCAATTGCGTCACAGAGACTTTCCACAAACCCATTGCTAGTAGCGCAAGCTTCAAGATTTATCCGGTTCATAGTCAAAGTATTTTACTGTCATGTGTACAGAGTGACTTGCATCAAATTGCACAATGTAGTTAGAAGAATAGAAATGTAAAAACAGTATTACAACAATATACAGAATATACATAGCTACAAAACATACATATACAATAGTCATTCACTCTCACTCCAACTCAATTGAAAAACATAATTTTTCATTATTATTTAGACAGTCTTCTCCTCAGTCAGTTGAAACACAACACACAGTGTATAATACACATCAATTAACCTGTTGGCCAGACGGCAAGTCTTTTGTCATTGTACTTAGTTAGTCTTAACTGTCTCCAATTACTGTGTATGGGCAACCTGTGCACAAGAAGAGCTGTCTGATGGAAAACCATCGCCCTCAAGTCGTTTCTCCTCTGAATAGAAACGCTCGGTGTGAGCCGTGCGAGCAACTCAGCTGTATGGGGAGTAATGAAGGCCTCCTACACCTGGAAAAATAAAAATAATAAAAAGTACAGAATGTAAATCGTACAGAATGATAAAGATCCAATCCAATTCTGCATACAATCAGTGTCGTAACTTTAACGACTTAAATTAATGGGGAAAAGATAAGTGTGCATAAAACTGAAAAAAAAAATCACTTATCATTCATCCTCTTTGGATGACTGCACCACCTAGATGAATTCATAGGGTTCATGTTGTAAGCTTTTGATTGAAAGATATTACTGTGTGTGGAAACAAGTGTGGGTCAAAGGGCACCCTTACCTTGTTTGTTTTGAACGGACACGGGACTCTCCCACCTTTTTGGGCCTTTTACCTATAGGTGATTTGGAGGGGTCTCTCTTCTCTTCTTTTGACTCTGACCTACAGGGCCTCTGTTTTTATACGCCTTGGTCTAGTCACTACTTCTTCATCCTCGTCGTCCCGCTCCCCCCTCTCCCCCCATCCCGCCCCATCCCTCCCCCTCCCCCATCCCTTCCCCCCCTCCCAATTAAAATTCTCTAGTTTTACTGAAAATACAAGAACATACTGTTACAACACACACAAGTCACAAGTTACAAATCAAAAGGCCCAAAGTTCTGAAAGTATGGAATAAAAAAAAGAATCATTGTTTGACATAAACACACGACTGTTATATTTACCATATTGGGGCGCTTTGGACACCGAATATGACTTGTGCCGCCTGTACCTCACCGCCTTAATTTGCCACACATACAATGCATTTTATCCATCCCATATTTCGATGCTAAAAGACCCAACTTTGAGCATCAGGACCGTTTATCGTAATCAAATGAAGAACACAATGCTCACTGTATCTCGACCCGTTGACGAGTGCAGCTGCTTCAGCTCGTCGTTGCGGTCAATCTCGGTTTCCAGCAGGCCTTTGACGACCTTCAGCTCGGCCGCCAATATTTTGCAATTCTTGCAGCCGAGGGATGGAGTCCTCGGAGCTGGCGGACGGGGACATGAACCCGCTGCCAGGTCTGTTCGGCGTCCCACGGGTTGAGGAAGAGGCGGACGGCCCAGCGGCGGACGGCCCAGCGGCGGACGGCCCAGCGGCGGACGGCCCAGCGGCGGACGGCCCAGCGGCGGACGGCCCGGCGGACGGCCCAGCGGCGGACGGCCCAGCGGCGGACGGCCCAGCGGCGGACGGCCCAGCGGCGGACGGCCCAGCGGCGGACATGACCTTAACAGCATGTGGTTGTGAGGAATGGCCCTGTATCTCCTTCCTGATCCCCTCTTCCACAGCAGCATCGTCTACCTCGTCAATATGGGATACCATCGGTGGGTGGGGTCTGGATGCCCTCAGCAAAGCCAGTTCCCTGGCGATGTACCTATGCTTAGCATGTTTCATGTACAGCACCACCATGTCACTCTGAAAAAATAAAAGTTAAACATTTTAGTCACTCTTGAAAAGAGTAAAAAAAATATCTGGAATTGTTCTGCCTCACAAAAAACACACTGGCTGGGACTAACTTCCAATTCTTACCGGCAGATTGTGGACCCTGGACAGATGTTGTCCAGCCGGGTCAATTGCCTGGATTCGCAGCTGTTTAGCAAATACATAGAATGCAGTGAGTGTAACAAGCAGGAACAGGTGAAAACCAACAGAAAACATGAAACAAACAGGAGGCCCAACTTCACATTTATTTCAACAGTAAAAGACTCAGTGGGTTGAGTCGGTTGTCTATCAATCTGCAAATGACATTATAACCAACAAAAAAATCATATGAGCCTGCTAAAGGTGCCCGATTTCTGAGTTTTCTGAAATTACATAAGCAGACAACAACGACGAACAAAACATGTTGGCAATGTCAGAAAACACTTGTCGTTTCTTACCTGAAAAGTTCAAGTTCTCGCTGTAGGTTCCTCTCGTGTAATGTTCTTGCAGCAAGTTGCTCTCGGGAAAAATTCTGCTGTCCGGCTGGCCCCAATATTTATTGTGCCTCAGTGCGTGAACATTTGGGTGGTCCCTAACTGTCCCCATCTGGAGTCAATTGAAAGAAAATGTCCAGGTGGAACACTAATTAGTCTGTTTAGACAGATGTTACACCTTCGGCCATATAAAAAAGATACAATATCTCTATGTAAGTCCCTCTCGTGTAAAAATCCCTAACCTTTTTTCCCCCGCAAGTTCGGGAACACCTGCGTGGCACCTCACTAACCCATCCGAAAATCACACAGCAAAAAATTAGCCAGGTGCATCAACGATTAGTCTGGCAAGACAGCCGTTACATCTACGGCAATTTAAAAAAAACACAACATCTCTATGTAATATCATACTCTTTTAATTTCGATTATTTCTAGAGACATTATAACCGAACGAAAGTCCACCATTAATTACGTTTAATTATTTGCTGAAACTTCCGCAAAGGTGACGTAACAGTTAAATGCCTTACATCATGTGACAAAACTGCAAAAATGACATTTAAAACCATCAAGTACTGCGTAATACAATTAAGACTCGGCAAAAATTACATGTAAAACAATCAGGTGCTGCATAATAGTTTGCATTAATGTGTTGAGTTGCTTGCAAACGGCCCATTATTCAGTTGAAAAACCTCTGGTAAAACGGATTGTGTGAAACAATTAATTACTCCCTTTAATTTCGATTGGGAGGAGACCTCGGGGAAGACCCAGGACTAGGTGGAGAGATTATATCTCCACACTGGCCTGGGAACGCCTCGGGATTCCCCAGTCAGAGCTGGCTAATGTTGCCCGGGAAAAGGAAGTTTGGGGTCCCCTGCTAGAGCTGCTACCCCCGCGACCCGACCCCGGATGAGCGGCTGAAGATGAGATGAGATGAATTTAGATTATTTATTTCTAATGACATTATAACCAAACGAAAATGTTGTGAAATCATATGAGCCTGCAAAAGTGCTTTATTTCTGAATCAACAGAAATTACTTTAAACACAAACAACCATCTACACGTAACAATGTCAGTGCCAGTAAGACAATATGACTTCTAAACCAAACTTTTGCCTTGAAGTTCACTCGTGTGAGCATCCCTAACTTTTTCCCCACTCAGTTAGGGAACACCTGCGGGGCCCCTAACTAAAACAATTTGAAAATCATTCGCTAAAAAGTAACCAGGTGCGGCACTAATTATGTGTGCTTGACTATGGTCAAGGACACATATTGTAATCTCACATATATATTATTATGTGTGCTTGACTATAGTCAAGGACACATATTGTAATCTCACATATATATTATTATGTGTGCTTGACTATGGTCAAGGACACATATTGTAATCTCACATATATATTATTATTATTATGTGTGCTTGACTATGGTCAAGGACACATATTGTAATCTCACATATATATTATTATTATTATGTGTGCTTGACTATGGTCAAGGACACATATTGTAATCTCACATATATATTATTATTATTATTATTATTATTATGTGTGCTTGACTATGGTCAAGGACACATATTGTAATCTCACATATATATTATTATTATTATTATGTGTGCTTGACTATGGTCAAGGACACATATTGTAATCTCACATATGTATTATTATTATTATGTGTGCTTGACTATGGTCAAGGACACATATTGTAATCTCACATATATATTATTATTATTATTATTATGTGTGCTTGACTATGGTCAAGGACACATATTGTAATCTCACATATATATTATTATTATGTGTGCTTGACTATGGTCAAGGACACATATTGTAATCTCACATATATATTATTATTATTATTATTATATCAAATTTTGACCACCCCTACTCCTCCCACAGTTTTTGCAGTAGATAGACAAAAAATTGTCAAAATGTGCGTCCGGAAACCTATTTAGTTGCTATTGTTTTGTAGAAAGTTTCGTTATGTAGTTTACGAAATATTAACGATAATGTCGCTAATTAATCCCCATTGAAATACATTGACGGAATCTTCAAAACTAACTGAGAAGATTTAAACATGTGCTAAACTCCTGTCCATTGTACTGTCTTCTCTTTTTCACAGAGGTCACGGTGATAGGATAGGATGGAAAGGCCCAGGAAAAACATTTGAAGCCGGTGTGAAGCAAACCTTGCCCCCCCCACCAATGAACTATTACTGGTAATTTAATGTAAACTGTTGAGGGTTTCGTTTCCCTTCTTTAAAGAAGGCTACCTGATGAGTCCATGTTTATTCTATAACAAATCAAAAGTCACTGCGTCAGGGCTGGCAGGAAAGTGATATGAGACAGGGGGCCTGTATGGTAACTTCCTGTTGAGCTTGACTGCCAGGTTAATACTAACTGTACGTTTATACAATACTAAAGCATGTGAATTGTTGCTGCTTGCTCTCCCTCCCTTTAGGCATCCCCCCAAAGGCTCTTTTAAGAGCCAATTCACAAATGTTCTTTTGTATACACATTGTATACTATGGTGCATGCAGCAGTAGTGTGTATTCATGAGTAATGACTGATAGGTTTAACACATTGCATACTATGGTGCATGTTGCAGCAGTGTGTATTCATGAGTAATGACTGATAGGTTTAACCCATTGTATACTATGGTGCTTGCAGCAGTGTGTATTCATGAGTAATGACTGATAGGTTTAACACATTGCATACTATGGTGCATGTTGCAGCAGTGTGTATTCATGAGTAATGACTGATAGGTTTAACACATTGCATTCTATGGTGCAGCAGCAGCAGTGTCACCTCAGTTTGGCAGTTGATATCAGTACACAGTCGACTACGGGTGGCCGCAAGCACACATCATCACAATTTCTGCAGAAATTGTACGCTATCTAGTTATGTGTGCTTGACTATGGTCAAGGACACATATTGTAATCTCACATATATATTATTATTATTATTATTATTATTATATCACTTTTGTCCCCGCCTACTCCTCCCACAGTTTTTGCACTAGATGGACAAAAAAGGTGTCAAAATGTGCGTCCCGAACTCTATTTAGTTGGCATTGTTTTGTAGAAGGTTTCGTTATGTAGTTTACGAAATATTAACGATAATGTCGCTAATTAATCCCCATTGAAATACATTGACGGAATCTTCAAAACTAGAGTGTGAGAGCCCATTCAGCAGAAAATGTAGAGAACATTTGTAAACTGCTACTGCTGCCTGAGTTTCAACCCTTTACACACAAATGGCATATCAAAACGTTCATCTATTTGTGCTGTCACTCAAAATGTTCAAATATAAGCTGTAACATATATATTTATTTCGTTATGTCCTTTTGTTTCCAACTTGCGCCTCCCCATAGACATCCATAGAAACGGTGATTTTCTCCACTCTAATTTGAAAGCGATTTTTGGTGTTTTTTTGTTCGTTTGTAAATTGTCATAGCGCCTACATTTCTGGGGTTACAGATACATGTTATACATCAAAATGTCCGCCTGGTTCTTAGGATTCTCATGATGTAATTGTTTAAACTGTGTGAGTAAAACTCTGGTTAGTAGAGCTAAAAGTATACGACCATGTCTGAATCTTTTGAAATGATAGACAGTGAAGCAGCATTTTCTGGTTGTTGATTGGCTAAATAGTAGGAACATTCTGGAAGGGGCGGGGGGAAGGAGGCAGCGCGCTCTGATATCGATGAGAACAGCTGGTCCTCCTGACAAAGGCATAGCTGCCAGGCACCAGCCACAGACACTGCAATCAACAGCCACAGACATATCCTGCTGCGATTTTTGGTGTTTTTTTGTTCGTTTGTAAATTGTCATAGCGCCTACATTTCTGGGGTTACAGATACATGTTATACATCAAAATGTCCGCCTGGTTCTTAGGATTCTCATGATGTAATTGTTTAAACTGTGTGAGTAAAACTCTGGTTAGTAGAGCTAAAAGTATACGACCATGTCTGAATCTTTTGAAATGATAGACAGTGAAGCAGCATTTTCTGGTTGTTGATTGGCTAAATAGTAGGAACATTCTGGAAGGGGCGGGGGGGAAGGAGGCAGCGCGCTCTGATATCGATGAGGACAGCTGGTCCTCCTGACAAAGGCATAGCTGCTAGACAACAGCCACAGACACTGCAATCAACAGCCACAGACATATCCTGCAGCAAAGAAAGAATGTATTAACGAATGAATGGGTAAGTTCTTTCTCTGGGTCTCTGTTTACACGTTAGCATGTTAGCTAGCGTTAGCGCTAGCTATCGTTAGCATGTTAGCTAGCGTTAGCGCGCTAGCTAGCGTTAGCTACTACTGTAAGTTTATGCATACATTCAGACAGCCTGCAGCAATGAATGGATGGGTAACTTCTTTCTCTGGGTCTCTGTTTACACGTTAGCATGTTAGCTAGCGTTAGCGCGCTAGCTATCGTTAGCATGTTAGCTAGCGTTAGCGCGCTAGCTAGCGTTAGCTACTACTGTAAGTTTATGCATACATTCAGACAGCCTGCAGCAATGAATGGATGGGTAACTTCTTTCTCTGGGTCTCTGTTTACACGTTAGCATGTTAGCTAGCGTTAGCAGTTTCTAATGCTGTTTCATATGCTACTATGGTGCATGCAGCAGTAGTGTGTATTCATGAGTAATGACTGATAGGTTTAACACATTGTATACTATGGTACATGTAGCAGCAGTGTGTATTCATGAGTAATGACTGATAGGTTTAACACATTGTATACTATGGTGCATGTAGCAGCAGTGTGTATTCATGAGTAATGACTGATATGTTTAACACATTTGTATACTATGGTGGTTTAACACATTGTATACTATGGTGCTTGCAGCAGCAGTGTGTATTCATGAGTAATGACTGATAGGTTTAACACATTGTATACTATGGTGCATATAGCAGCAGTGTGTATTCATGAGTAATGACTGATAGGTTTAACACATTGTATACTATGGTCCTTGCAGCAGTGTGTATTCATGAGTAATGACTGATAGGTTTAACACATTGTATACTATGGTGCATGCAGCAGCAGTGTCACCTCAGTTTGGCAGTTGATATCAGTACACAGTCGACTGCGGGTGGCCGCAAGCACACATCATCACAATTTCAGCAGAAATTGTACGCTATAGTTAGTTATGTGTGCTTGACTATGGTCAAGGACACATATTGTAATCTCACATATATATTATTATTATTATATCAATTTTGTCCCCGCCTACTCCTCCCACAGTTTTTGCACTAGATGGACAAAAAAGGTGTCAAAATGTGCGTCCCGAACTCTATTTAGTTGGCATTGTTTTGTAGAAGGTTTCGTTATGTAGTTTACGAAATATTAACGATAATGTCGCTAATTAATCCCCATTGAAATACATTGACGGAATCTTCAAAACTAGAGTGTGAGAGCCAATTCAGCAGAAAATGTAGAGAACATTTGTAAACTGCTACTGCTGCCTGAGTTTCAACTCTTTACACACAAATGGCATATCAAAACGTTCATCTATTTGTGCTGTCACTCAAAATGTTCAAATATAAGCTGTAACATATATATTTATTTCGTTATGTCCTTTTGTTTCCAACTTGCGCCTCCCCATAGACATCTATAGAAACGGTGATTTTCTCCACTCTAATTTGAAAGCGATTTTTGGTGTTTTTTTGTTCGTTTGTAAATTGTGATAGCGCCTACATTTCCGGGGTTACAGATACATGTTATACATCAAAATGTCCGCCTGGTTCTTAGGATTCTCATGATGTAATTGTTTAAACTGTGTGAGTAAAACTCTGGTTAGTAGAGCTAAAAGTATACGACCATGTCTGAATCTTTTGAAATGATAGACAGTGAAGCAGCATTTTCTGGTTGTTGATTGGCTAAATAGTAGGAACATTCTGGAAGGGGCGGGGGGGAGGAGGCAGCGCGCTCTGATATCGATGAGAACAGGTGTTCCTCCTGACAAAGGCATAGTTGCCTGGCCACAGCCAAATACACTGCCAGGCAACAGCCACAGACATATGCCTGCAGCAATCAAAGAATGAATGGGTAAGTTGTTTCTCTTGGTCTCTGTTTACACGTTAGCATGTTAGCTAGCGTTAGCATGTTAGCTAGCGTTAGCGCGCTAGCTAACGTTAGCATGTTAGCTAACGTTAGCATGTTAGCTAGCGTTAGCTACAGCTGCAGCATGAATGAATTGGTAAGTTCTTTCTCTGGGTCTCTGTTTACACGTTAGCATGTTAGCTAGCGTTAGCGCGCTAGCTAGCGTTAGCAGTTTATAATGCTGTTTCATATGCTACTATGGTGCATGCAGCAGTAGTGTGTATTCATGAGTAATGACTGATAGGTTTAACACATTGTATACTATGGTACATGTAGCAGCAGTGTGTATTCATGAGTAATGACTGATAGGTTTAACACATTGTATACTATGGTGCATGTAGCAGCAGTGTGTATTCATGAGTAATGACTGATAGGTTTAACACATTTGTATACTATGGTGGTTTAACACATTGTATACTATGGTGCTTGCAGCAGCAGTGTGTATTTATGAGTAATGACTGATAGGTTTAACACATTGTATACTATGGTGCATATAGCAGCAGTGTGTATTCATGAGTAATGACTGATAGGTTTAACACATTGTATACTATTGTCCTTGCAGCAGCAGTGTGTATTCATGAGTAATGACTGATAGGTTTAACACATTGTATACTATGGTGCATGTAGCAGCAGTGTGTATTCATGAGTAATGACTGATAGGTTTAACACATTGTATACTATGGTGCATGCAGCAGTAGTGTGTATTCATGAGTAATGACTGATAGGTTTAACACATTGCATAGTATGGTGCATGCAGCAGCAGTGTGTATTCATGAGTATTGACTGATAGGTTTAACCCATTGCATACTATGGTGCATGTTGCAGCAGTGTGTATTCATTGGTAATGACTGATAGGTTTAACACATTGTATACTGTGGTGCTTGCAGCAGTAGTGTGTATTCATGAGTAATGACTGATAGGTTTAACACATTGTATACTATGGTGGTTTAACACATTGTATACTATGGTGCATGTAGCAGCAGTGTGTATTCATGAGTAATGACTGATAGGTTTTTATACATTGTATACTTGACAGGGAGGTATGAACCAGTCAATAAAAATAAGTACATATTAACTGAGAAGATTTAAACATGTGCTAAACTCCTGTCCATTGTACTGTCTTCTCTTTTTCACAGAGGTCACGGTGATAGGATAGGATGGAAAGGCCCAGGAAAAACATTTGAAGCCGGTGTGAAGCAAACCTTGCCCCCCCCACCAATGAACTATTACTGCTAATTGAATGTAAACTGTTGAGGGTTTCCCTTCTTTAAAGAAGGCTACCTGATGAGTCCATGTTTATTCTATAACAAATCAAAAGTCACTGCGTCAGGGCTGGCAGGAAAGTGATATGAGAGAGGGGGCCTGTATGGTAACTTCCTGTTGAGCTTGACTGCCAGGTTAATTCTTACTGTACTTTTATACAATACTAAAGCATGTGAATTGTTGCTGCTTGCTCTCCCTCCCTTTAGGCATCCCCCCAAAGGCTCTTTTAAGAGCCAATTCACAAATGTTCTTTTACAGAACGTTGTGTGTGTGTGATGTATGTATGTATGTATATAATGTTTGTTGCAATTATATTATTTCAATGCTGATGGTATCATGTGCTCTGCAGGAGTGTTGCTGTATCTTGCCTAACACCAGTAGGGTTGTTTACCTAACATTAGTAGGGTCGTTTACTTAACACTAGTGGGGTTTTTTGCCTATCGGTTGTGGGGTTTGTTTTGTCTTGTCCCTCACAGGCTATGCCAATCTCTCTTTTGGTCCTCCCTGGCTCTGTTGTCCTGCTAAGTAACACGTGACACATATGACAGGGAGGTATGAACCAGTCAATAAAAATAAGTACATATTAACTGAGAAGATTTAAACATGTGCTAAACTCCTGTCCATTGTACTGTCTTCTTTTTTCACAGATGTCA